>ML334233.1:29111-48279 GCA_005239505.1 Nicotiana paniculata
TGTGTGTGTGTGTGTATATATATATATATATATATATATATATATATATATATATATATATATCTTATTATAGTATATGTTAGTGTATGTATGTATATAACATTCATTCATTACTACGTTTGTCACGACCCCAAATCCTCACCGGCCGTGATGGCGCCTATCGTGGAACTAGGTTAGCCGACTACCGCATGTTCGCAATTTCTTTTGAAAATCCCATTTAAGTTTCAAACATTTCATAAAAATATACAAAAAATTTCATAACATAATAGGCAAATTTTATACAGTACTGCCATCCCCAAAATAGAGAGCCAACAAGTCATGAGCATCTAGTGAAATAAGCCAAAATAAAGTATTATGATACAAAACTCCGAATCAAAATACAACAGGAAGGGAAAACAGGGATGCTGCGAACGCTGAACAGCTACCTCTATATCCCCACGATCCGGCTCCGCTGCGATATATATAAAAGCTAATGCTCGATATCTGCTCCTGAATCTGCACACAGAGCTGCAGGGAGTAATGCGAGTACGCCAACTCAGTAGTAATGGAAATAAATCAAGTCTAAGTAGCAAGTAATCACATAAAAATAAATGTCATCAAGCCACAATATACACAGCATTATACGTAGATATACGAAATCATCATGCCTTAGAAATCAACTTCATAAAAGTCCTTAAAACAATGCACATTTTTAACAACTTTAAAAGAAAGATTTGGTATGCAAATGAATGTAGTAATATCACAAGTAGACCCTCGGGCAAAAACATGTTTCATAATCAGCCCCTCGAGCATGCCTCACAATCCCTCAGCACCTCACAATCATTCAACACCTCACAACCACTCATGCCTCCCAATCACTCAATCACTCGCACTCGGTGGCTCACTAGGGGTGTGTACAGACTACGGAGGGGCACCTTCAACCGAAGCGCTAATATCACTCAGCACCTCACCATCACTCTTGGCCCTCGGCCAAACTCGGTGGAACCACTCGAAAAGTCGCTCGAGCGAAGTAGTAGAACGGGGTACTCGACCTGAAAACATCATTTTAATGCTCAAGTAGTGTAAATCGGGCTGAGTTTCAAATAAAACAGTATGCACAATGATGCTGAGTAAAATCATCAACAGGTAGTGAGGAAAACAGCAGTAAAACGCCCTCAAAGGGTCTAAACAGACCGGCACGAGGCCCCAAACATGGCTTACAGCCCAAATATTTCACAAATATTTAGAACATAATTTCAATATAAGGTTTTGAGTAAATATGCAACTCATTAGTTGCCGCGGAGAGGACCTGGTCCAATGAAAAATCAATACGCGCCACATATTCGTCATCCCACATGTGCGCCATTCCAAATTCTGTGAGAAAATAATGCAGCCCGGGGTTCCATAACCTCAGGACAAGATTTAAGACCATTACTTACCTCTACCGGGCCGCGACACTAGTCCGCTATGTCTTTGCCCCTAAAATTGGCTTCCGACTCCGAATCTAGCCAAAAACAATTAACATCATCAATATATACTGAAGGAACACAACCCAATCGAAAATTATCAATTTAGTCAAAAATCTCGAAATTCGACCAAACCCGAGACCCGGGCCCACATCTCAATTTCAATAATTTTTACATCATTGGAAACCTCGTCATCCCACGATTCTATAGATACCAAGAACACTAAAATAGGACCACAATTGCCATTCAAAAACATCAAAAGATATCCCAATTCTTTCCTCCCATTTTTCCAACTTTTTCCTACCCAAATCCTTAAATTTTCAAGCCTAATCTTAACAAAATAGCATAGGAACGGGATTAACAACAAAAGAACTTACCTTTTCTCAAGAACCTTGAAGTTCTCTCTCAAAACCACCTTCAATGGACTCCTCCCGCATGAAAATTGATGAAAAACTAGTAAATTTCGCGGAGGGGTCCTTTTTATACTGTTTTGCACAGTCATTTCCGCACCTGCGGACAATTGGCTGCACTTGCGAAAACTAACTTAACGGCCAATTCTCACGCCTGCGACCATCTTTCCGCACCTGCGGCTTCGCAGGTGCGATGCACCTTCCGCACCAGCGACATCAGAGGTGAGACAAACCCCTCGCACATGCGGACCATTCCCTACACAGTCAAAACTCGCACTTGCGACCTTTTTTTCCGCTCCTGCGCAACCGCACCAGCGACTCCTCTTCCGCAGGTGCGAAAACACCAGCAAACCAGCACAACAGATTTCCAAAAATCACTCCAACTTCCCGTCAACCATACGAAATCCATCCCGAGCCCCTCGGGGCCCCAACCAAACATACCAACACACCCCATAGCATTATTCCAACTTAGTCAAGCCCTCGAAACACCAAAAACAACACGAGGACACCAAATTTTCATCAAATTCAAGCCTAAGAACTTTGAAACTCCTAAAATTCTCCAACTACGCCGAAACCAACCAAAACACCTCCGATTAACCTGAAATTTTGCAGACATATCCAAAATAACATTACGAAACTGTTCCAACTTCCGGAACTCCATTCTGACCTTGATAGCCTATTTTCCACTGCCAACCGGAAATCGCCAAAAACTAACTTTCGCCAATTCAAGCCTAATTCTACACCGAACATTACAAAAATATTCCAAATGCACTCCCAAGTCCCAAATCACCTAACGAAGCTATTCGAGCCATAAAATCCGCATTATGAGGTCGTTTACCAATAAGTCAACTCTCAGTTGACTTTCTCAACTATTATGCTACTTTAAAAGGCTAAATGCCTAAACTCTCACCATAACCACTCCGGACCCAATACAACTGATCCAACACATCAAAAACAAGATATCGTTACATAACAAATGCAGAAATAGGGGAAATGGGGTAAATCTCTCGAAATGACCGGTCGGGTCGTTACATCCTCCCCTTCTTAAACAAACGTTCGTCCTCGAACGGGTCTAGAAACATACCTGGAGTCTCAAATAAGTGAGGATATCTATCCTGCATCTCCCGCTCGGTCTCCCAGGTGGCATCCTCCACCAGCTGCCCTCTCCACTGAACCTTCACTGAAGCTATATCCTTAGACCTCAGCTTCCTGACCTGTCGACCCAAAATAGCCACTAGCTCTACCTCATATGACATATCACCCTCGAGTTGAACCGTGCTGAAGTCCAAAACATGGGAAGGGTCACCAACATACTTCCGGAGCATCGAAACATGGAATACTGATGAATACTCGATAAACTGGGAGGCATAGAAAGCTACTTATTCATCGGAGAGGTTACCTGAGATTTATATCAGGGAGATTGTCTATTTGCATGAGGTTCCAGTTTCTATCACTTCCGACATAGGAACTCAGTTCACATCTCAGTTTTGGAGAGCCGTGCAGAGAGAGTTGGGTACTCAGGTTGAGTTGAGCACATCGTTTCATCCTCAGACCGACGGGCAGTCGGAGCATACCATTTAGATTTTAGAGGACATGTTGCGTGTTTGTGTGATTGACTTTGGTGGTTCATGGGATCAGTTTCTGCCACTAGTGGAGTTTGCATATAATAACAGCTATCAGTCGAGTATTTAGATGGCTCCGTATGAGGCCTTGTATGGTAGGAGGTGTAGATCTCCTATTGGTTAGTTTGAGCCGGGCGAGGCTAGGCTATTGGGCACAGACTTGGTTCAGGATGCTTTGAGTAAGGCAAATACCAACAGGAATGAAGTGCGCGGACTTGGTCAGCTGATCCACAATAACCCATATAGAATCTAACCTCCTCGAAGTCCGTGGGAGTCCAACTACGAAGTCCATGGTGATCTGCTCTCACTTCCACTCCGGAATATCAAACCTCTGAAGCAATCCACCAGGTCTCTGGTGCTCATACTTAACCTGCTGACAGTTGAGACACCGATCCACAAACTCCACAACATCCTTCTTCATTCTCCTCCACCAATAATGCTGCTTCAAATCCTGATACATCTTCGCGGCACCCGGATGGATCGAATACCGCGAACTATGAGCCTCTGCTAGAATCAAATCTCAAAACCCATCTATATTGGGCACGAAAATCCGGCCCTGCATCCTCATGACCCCATCATCACCAATAACCACATCTCTGGCATCACCGCGATGTACCCTATCCTGAAGAACAAGAAAATGTAGATCATCATACTGGCGTGCTCTAATCTGATCGTAAAGAGAAGACATGGAGGCTACACAAGCCAAAACCCGCGGGGGATCTGATAGATCCAATCTCACCAAATGACCTGCTAAGGCATGAACATCAAGAGCTAATGGCCGCTCTGCTACTGGAAGGTAAGCTAAACTCCCCAAACTCTCTGCTCTTCGACTGAATGCATCGGCCACTACATTGGCCTTCCCCGGCTGATATAAGATAGTGAGGTCATAATCTTTGAGGAGCTCTAACCATCTCCTCTGACGCAAATTCAAGTCCTTCTGCCTCAGCAGATACTGCACACTATGATGATCAGGTGAAAATGTCACACTGCACTCCATACAAATAATGCCGCTAAATCTTCAAGGCATGGACAATGGCAGCTAACTCAAGATCGTGCACTGGGTAATTCTTCTCGTGCACCTTCAACTGTCTGGACGCGTAGGCAATCACCCTACCGTCCTGCATCAATACCTCTCCCAAGCTAACTCTGGAAGCATCACAATAAACTGTGTAAGAACCCGAACCAGCAGGCAAAACTAGTACTGGAGTTGTAGTCAATGTTGACTTGAGCTTCTGAAATCTCTCCGCACACTCATCAGACCATCTGAATAGAGCACCCTTTTGGGTCAATCTGGTCAAAGGCGAAGCTATCGAAGAGAATCCCTCCACAAAGCGACGGTAATATCCCGCCAAACCAAAGAAACTCCTAATCCCCTCACTGGACACCACGTACCTCAAGAAAGCTACCGATCCCAGCCAAAACTCACACTTGGAGAATTTCGCATAAAGCTTCTCCTCCCGCAATCTCTACAACACAACTCTCAAATGCTGAGCATGCTCTTCCTGGCTACGAGAATAAACCAGGATGTCATCTGTGAGCATGTAAATTTTACTCGCCATATCGTCTTATAAAAATCTCAATAAATCAATTGATTTTATGAATTTTTGTTGATTTTCAGTGATTAGTTGTGAAAGATTTGTATTTTTTGCATATCCATAATTCATCTTTTAAAATTATTAAAAATTGCATCAATATTATCAAGGAATTATAAAGTTATAATTAACTAAATAATAGACGTATGATGGCTATTTAATGTAATGTAGTTTTAATAACTAATTACTAAAAAATAATCATTTTTATTCAATACATCATAGATTTTATTAGGAATATAAAATTGGTCGTTTTGTTCTTGATTAATATGTAAATGGATAAAAATAAGGTTTAAAATTAATTACTACGTTTTTGGATTAAATTAGATTTGAACTTAATTAGATTAATTAGTTTAATTAATTAAGAGAGCTAAAATCAGACCTGGGCCAAGAAATACATAGGCCCAATCCCCATCTCTATACACTCAAACGACCTAGCCCAAAACCCATAACCTGACCGACCTGTTTGGATTAATGAATTAATCCTAGCCGTTGATCTTCCAAGATCCAACGGCTAGGAACTCCCAACCTTAAATATAAAGCTGTCCAAACAGCCCCCTACCTTCATTCCATCAAAAGACTAACACCCCCAAACCCTAGCCGCCTCCCCTCCCCTTCGTCTCTCTCTCTCTCTTCTACCTTGACCAAACCCTAGCAGCCCTAGGTTTCCGCCGCCCGAAAATCGCCTACCGGCGGCGGATATCCACCAATCAACACCAAACTCTCACCCTATGACCTCCTTCACCCCCTCAATCACCTCCTAGGTTTAGTTCTCCTAATAAACCACCTTATTTCGACCTATTTCGGATCTAGAAATCCAGAAACCCTAGCTTCCACTTCCACCCGATTTGAAGGCTATTAATGGCTCTAACCTACACTGATCGATAACTCTCAACGAGGGCTATTGATTTCTGTGGGTTTGAGTAATTTTTCAAACCCCTACGGAATCCGTCAAACATCCAACCGGTATTTTCCCCTTTTCCTTTCTGTCTCTTTGTTTTATTTCAAATAGAAGCATATAGGAATCATTGTTTTTGATCGATGTTGTCTTATTTTGCCTTCGTCCATGTTAATCATTATTTCGTATGTGTTTTGTGTTAATTAGCTTAAGCTCTACATGCGTACACTGATTTTGTGTTTAGGTTAATTTGTTCTTGTCAAATAATAGTTAGGTTTCTTTGATAATCATGCCTTCTTAGTATAATATAGGTTAATCAGTTATTTCGTTTAGGTGTCAGATTTTCTTTTCTGTTTTTGGTATTGTTATTTTCTTCCCTAAACATGATTGTCCACTTGTGAATAATCATTCCCTTATTTGCTTAATTGTTTTAGTCATTAGGGTAGTCGATTGATCGATTAGGGTGTTTATTAACTAATTGATGAAGAGGTAATTGTACTCGACTAATTAAGTGTACCTTGCAACTAAGATAACTAACAATATAATTGGAAACTAACTCTAAGGACCTAAACTAACTAGCCTGGAACCTGAAAATAGCTCACCTAAAATCAAAGATTGATTAGTGAGTTAGTCATCTCAATTAGTCAACATTTAATAAGCTAATTACATACTAAGGTAAGAGTTAGTTAATTGCAACTTCACTAATGGTTAATTAAGTTGATCACTCAATTAGGTTAATTAAGTATAATGACTCAAATTGAGTTAATCACAATTAGATTTAAATCTAAAATAATTCACCAAAGCTTAAAGAATCAAGATTATCTTAATTAAGAAAAGTAAACTAGCATCAAGCTAATAATACTTATCAGTCCTAGTTAACTAAGGAACCTGACTAGTGTTAGTTAAATATAGTTAAACGATAACCCAAGTAAGTAACCCTAGTTACCTCATGGTAAATAAAGGAAGTTCAAGGGGTATATTAGGTAATGTAGACTTAGGAAATCAGAATTTTAAGGGTAAAAGGGTCTTTTTATAGTTAGGAAAGTTCTAGAATAGAGGCAGTTGTCCCAAAGATAAGGTTGACAACTGCCTTATGTACTATTTAGTACTATTTTTCAGCTTTTGGATAGGGAATATCCAAAGAAGGTCTCATTCCCAAATATCCTATAAATAGACTTTGTTTTTACATATTGAACGGACACTTTTTTTGAACCTTGGGCCCTGCTAAATATCTGGATACAGAAATTTCATATACACACACAGTAGAAATCCTATACTGAAAGCACACTCGATTAGGTATAGAAATATCTGAAAAAAGCTAGTTTTCTTCAGTCTTGGTATTCTTGAACTTGGGTGGTAGCTGAATGGTTTTTCTGGGTTTTAAAAGTTCATCCGGTTGAAATCTGTTTCTTGCTGGTCTTGCTTCAATTTCTTGTTTTCCAAGCTCTCACTTTCTGGGCTTCTCTACTGCTGGTCTTGTTTCATGCTAGTTGCTGTGTTGATCTCCAGTTATTAGCATCTGACCTTTATTTGGTCAAATTTTCTGCTGCTTTACTCTTAAAAAGGTATGTATTAACTTTTCTTGTTCTCAATGAAATGCTGGATTGGAACTTTCTTCTTTTACTCATTGCTTAAGCTAGTTGTTCTTGATAAATAAGGCTATTTTTTCTATTGTACATAAATGTGGTTTTATAAATGTTTGTTAGCATGATAATGAACCTGTGAGTGTGAGAAATACTGTTTTGATATTGGTATTTTTTGGTTGGTGTATGTGGTTTAATGACTGTTTAGTTAATATTCATAGTTCCAAATAATAGAACAAGCTGCACTAGGATGACTAAATCTGGCCTTTTCTATGGTCAGATTCTTTCCCTAAGAGTGCACAAAATATCCTTTCAATTGAGTCTCTTTGGTCAATAGAGAGATTCAATAAGCAAGTCTCTAGACAGGTTAGTATTAGCACTAGGGTAGATGAGTTTGACTGGTTGATAGTCAAATTCACCCCATAGTAGTGCATAAACATAGTTGGCTGAAGTTTACCCCTCAAAAGAGTATAAAGGATGTAGTGAAGAAGGGCATTAGGGTGAGGAATTTTAACCCTCGAATGGTCAAATTCATCCCCTAAAAATGCTTAGATAATTAAATTAGCATATAGTTTAGAATTATGTTAATGTTAGCACTAAGGTAGGTCAATTTGACTCTTTGATAGTCAAATTCGTCTCATAACAGTGCATAAGCAATAGTTAACTTGCTGGAATTGTCCTTTCAAAGGATGTAAAATGGACAATCAAAGGCTCACAAGAGGAGAAAATCTGGAATCCTTTATGCTGATCAAATTTATCCTCTCGAAATGCCTAAGAATAATCAAGTTAAGGAATTAATATGGACTAAAGGTCCCAGGTATAAAAAGGACAAGTCCAGAGGTGAGTTGATTCTCCTATGATCACATTCACCCTGAGAAAGTGCGTAAATAATTCTGCCAGGTAATATGGTTTGGACGCAAGCATTATCATAACTAAAATTGACCTTTCCGTGGTCAGTTTGGTTCTGGTAGTTTCATAACACTCAATCAATTGGGGTGTTTACAGATTCCAAAGAGAAGGCTCAAATGTAAGGCTTCAAGGGAGTTTCGAGTCAGCAAATTAGTTAGGATTTTATTTTTAGTTTCTTTCATTCTGGAAAGTGTATAGTGGCAGTCAAGTTATAACCCCCTCCTTGTATTTCTCGAGCTTTCATTGTAATGTAATTAAGACTGGACTGTACACTTAATTTAAATTTTATTCATGTTCCTGAAATTTCGAGTTTACATTTTTTCTGTTCTGCAAATGATATTAAGAACGTATGTAAAACCTGTATAAACACCCCGTTCGGATTATTATTGGAAAAATTGTTTATTTCAAATTCAGTAGAGTTTCAACATGGATAAAATCAGTAGATTACCTTCAGTTTATCTTGGGTCTTGAAAATCTGCGAAAATCAACGTATACATACGTGCGAACTTTAATTCTTTGGAAGCATGAAATTAGTTTGTTTAGAATTGATAAGGATTACTGTTTCTAAATTGATAAAGACCGCATGTGGTATGATCTTTGTTAGAAATCATAAAATTCTGGAAGAACTAGAGTGATTTCATCTTGCCCATATGTATCAGAATTAACAAGTAACATATTTAGATATCTGAATTTCTTAAGTGTACATATCTGAACGAATGTGGGACGTTCTGATTCCCATACTTGCCATCGTTGGTTAGAAACAAAAATTCTTTCCAGAACTAGCAGTCTTATTACAAGGATAGCTGAATTAGGATGGCTTGAAGTGATACAATTTGGGGCTAAATGTGGCCATAGCCCAAAACATGCTATCTTTAGGCAATTGAACATCATTTTAGGTAATCCTTAGGTACACTGAACACCTTTACTTTGAAACTTGACAAAAATTGATCATTACCTCAATATTACACGAGGCCTCTTGGCCTCCCTCTCCTTACGCTCCTGGCGGAGATAAAACTCAATATCTCGAGCTATGTCAACAACCTGATCGAATGAAGCACCCGATACTCTCTCCTAAGTCATAAACAACCAAAGCTGATAAAAATGACCATCTACGAACCTCCTCACCCTCTCCCTATAAGTAGGGATAATATCAGAAGCATGCCTAGCCAACTCGGAAAATCTCATCTCGCACTAATTGACTGATAACTTTCCCTGGCGTAGCTGCTCAAACTGCCTATGCTGCTCTTCTCTGTGGGACTGAGGAACATACTTCTCCAAAAAGATCGTGGAGAACTGCTTCCAGGTAAGAGGTGCTGAACCAACCGGTCTACGCCTCTCGAAAGACTCCCACAAAGTAAAGGCAGCACCCGCAAACTGAAAGGTAACAAACGAGACCCCACTGGTCTCCAAAATACCCGTGGTGCGCAGTATCCTCTGGCACCTATCTAGAAATCCCTAGGCATCCTTGCCCTCTGTACCGCTGAAAGTTGGAGGCTGAAGTCAGTTGAATCTCTCCAACCTGCGTTGCTCGTCCTCAAGCATAGCAGGGACAACATAATCCCGAACTGGAGCAGCTGGCTGAGCTGAGGCTGCTCCCGGTGTCTGAATACCCTGTGCAGCCTGCTCAGGTGCCCGGGCAGCTGGAGTCTGGTTGCCTTCCCCGGCCTGAGCTGTGGCGGCAGAATAAGACATGCCAACGGCCTGAGCCAAACCGGTGCATACTGACAATATCTGAAACAGGGCCTCCTGAAGATCCGGAATAACCATAGGCACTAGTGGTGCCTGAGCCTGTCCCGCTGAGACACCATCGGCGGGAACCTGATCATGATCAATAGGGGGATCCTGAGGTACTGCCCTGGCTGTTGCGCGAGCTGGCCCCGTACCTCTACCACGGCCTCGACCGCGGCCTCAACCTCTCGCTGGTCTAGCCGGTGACTAGTCACCCTGATCGGTATGGGGTGTCCTCACCATCTGCGATAGAATGAAACAACGTAAGTTCAGATTTTAAGAATCAATATATCAGCACGAAATAGATCAAGAAAGATAGAAGGTTTCCTAAAAGTTCGTCACCCTCTCGAAGAAAAGTACAGACGTCTCCGTACCGATCCGCAAGACTCTACTAAACCTGTGCATGACTATTGAGTCCTATGTAACCTAGGGCTCTGATACCAAACAGTCACGACCCCAAATCCTAACCGGCCAAGATGGCGCCTATCGTGGAACTAGGCTAGCCGACTACCGCATGTTCGCAATTTCTTGCGAAAATCCCATTTAAGTTTCAAGCATTTCATAAAAAAATACAGAAAATTTCTTAACATAATAGGCAAATTTTATACAGTACTGCCATCCCATAAACCCGCCGGGGTCAACAAGTCATGAGCATCTAGTGAAATAAGCCAAAATAAAGTATTATGATACAAAACTACGAATCAAAACTAAATACAACAGGAAGGGTAAACAGGGATGCTGGGAACGCTGAACAGCTACCTCTATATCCCCACGATCTGGCTTCACTACGATATATATAAAATCTAATGCTCGATCTCTGCTCCTGAATCTGCCCACAGAGGTGCAGGGAGTAATGTGAGTACGCCAACTCAGTAGTAATGGAAATAAATCAAGTCTAAGTAGCAAGGAATCACATAAAAATCAATTTCATCAAGTCACAATATACACAACTTTACTATATACGAAATCATCATGCCTTAGAAATCAACTTCATAAAAGTCCTTAAAGCAATGCACATTTTTAACAACTTTCAAAAAAGATTTGGTATGCAAATGAATGTAGTAATATCACAAGTAGCCCCTCGGGCAAAAACATATTTCATAATCAGCCCCTCGGGCATGCCTCACAATCCCTCAGCACCTCACAATCATCCAGCACCTCACAGCCACTCATGCCTCCCAATCACTCGCACTCGGTGCGCTCACTAGGGGTGTGTACAGACTCCGGAGGGGCTCCTTCAGCCCAAGCGCTAATATCACTCAGCACCTCACCATCACTCTTGGCCCCCGGCCACACTCGGTGGAACCACTTGAAAAGCCCCTCGGGCGAAGTAGTAGAACAGGGTACTCGACCCGAAAACATTAGTTTAATGCTCATGTAGTGTAAATCAGGATGCGTTTCAAATAAAACAGTATGCACAATGATGCTGAGTAAAACCATCAACAGGTAGTAAGGAAAACAACAGTAAAACGCCGTCGAAGGGTCTAAACAGATCGGCACGAGGCCCCAAACATGGCTTACAGCCCAAATATTTCACAAATCTTTATAACATAATTTCAATATAAGGTTTTGAGTAAATATGCAACTCATTAGTTTCCGCGGAGAGGACCTAGTCCAATCCAAAATAAGTACGCGCCACATATTCATCATCCGACATGTGCGTGATTCAAAATTCAGTGAGAAAATAATGCAGTCCGGGGTTCCATACCCTCAGGACAAGATTTAAGACCATTACTTACCTCTGTCGGGCCGCGACACTAGCCCGCTATGCCTTTGCCCCTCAAATTGGCTCCCGATTTCTCCGAATCTAGCCAAAAACCAGTTAACATCATCAATATATACTCAAGGAACACAACCCAATCGAAAATTATCAATTTAGTCAAAAACCTAGAAATCCGGCCAAACCCGAGACCCGAGCCCACATCTCGGAATTCAATAATTTTTACATCATTAAAAACCTCGTCCTCCCATGATTCTATACATACCAAGAACACTAAAATCGGACCACAATTGACATTCAAAAACCTCAAAAGAAATCCCAATTCTTTCCTCCCATTTTTCCAACATTTTCCTACCCAAATCATTAAATTTTCAAGCCTAATCTTAACAAAATAGCATAGGAACGGGATTAACAACCAAAGAACTTACCTTTGCTGAAGACCTTGAAATTCTCTCTCAAAACCACCTTCAATGGACTCCTTCCGCATGCAAATTGATGAAAAACTAATAAATTTCGCGGAGGGGTCCTTTTTATACTGTTCTGCACAATCATTTCCACACATGCGGACAATTGGCCGCACCTGCAGACCCGCACATGCGGTGCCAGGGTGCACATCTGCGAAAAATAACTTAACGGCCAATTCTCACACCTGCGACCATCTTTCCGCAGCTACGGCTTCGCAGGTGCGATGCACCTTACGCGCTAGCGATATCGCAGCTGTGACAAACCCCTCGCACCTGCGGACCATTCCCTACACAGTCAAAACTCGCACCTGCGACCTTTTTCTCCACTCCTGCGCAACCGCACCTGCGACTCCCCTTCTGTAGGTGCGAAATCACCAGCAAACCAGCACAACAGATTTCCAAAAATCACTCCAACTTCCCGTCAAACATCCAAAATCAATCCAGAGCCCCTCGTGGCCCCAACCAAATATACCAACACACCCCATAGCATTATTCCAACTTAGTCGAGCCCTCGAAACACCAAAAATAACGCGAAAACACCAAATTTTCATCAAATTCAAGCCTAAGAAGTTTGAAACTCCTAAAATTCGCCAACTACGCCGAAACCAACCAAAACATCTCCGATTAACCTGAAATTTTGCAGACATATCCAAAATGACATTACAAAACTGTTCCAACTTCCGGAATTCCATTCCGACCTCGATAGCCTATTTTCCACTGCCAACCGGAAATCGCCAAAAACTAACTTTCACCAATTCAAGCTAATATCTACACCGGACATCACAAAAATATTCCGAACACACTCCCAAGTCCCAAATCACCTAACGAAGCTATTCGAGCCATAAAATCCTTATTCCGAGGTCGTTTACCAATAACTCAACTCTCAGTTGACTTTATCAATTATTAGGTTACTTTAGAAGGCTAAATGCCTAAACTATAACCTTAACCACTCCGGGCACAAACCAACTGAAACAAGATAGAGCTACATAAAAAATGCAAAAATAAGGGAAATGGGGTAAATCTCACGGAATGACCGGCCAGGTCGTTACAACGTTATAAGTTGACGAATCAATTTACAAGTGTATAAATCTCTAAAATAACCTGACCCTGTGTTACTAGCGCTTAATGTTATAACGTAGTGATGAATGAATGTTATATACATACACACACTAACATATACTATAATAAGATATATATATATATATATATATATATATATATATATATATATAAATTGTATAATACGCTTCGTTGTTCAATTTTAACTACATGTTAGAGTATATTTTAGTGTATTCATCTCTTGTATTACAAAAGTGATAGCGGGTTACGTTTATATAGATATATATTGATTTATCAATTCATTAATTATTCGTACGTAGTAATGTATAATATTGATTATCAATGACAGTATAATTATGTGTGCGTATTGAATTACTTATATAGTTAAATATAACTTAAAAAATTACTTTACATAGATGCACTTATAATCTATTAAAATTAATTACCTAGTCAATAATTATTTATAACAATTTTAGTTAAATAAAATAATTATTTAAAGCTTCTAATAATTTTTTTAATAATAATTTTAGTTAGAATAATTAAAAAGCAAAATAAATTATTTTTAAAATAGCGACTACAGTTGGTCGCTATTTTTGTCAAACGGTCAATACTTAAGTACAGACCAAAATAGCGACCAACTTTGGTCGCTTTTCCGAAAAATCAAACCCAAAAATGGGTTTCCCCCATTTTTCATATTATCTCCCCCAAAATTTTCCTTTTCCTCTCTTTCCCTCCCTCCCCTTCCCTGTCACTCCCCACTGCCTCGCCGGACCAACCACTACTCATCGTCGGACCTCCTCTTGTCACCGCCACTGCTCGCCGGACCACTGCCCACCACCACTGCCGCCCCCACCACCCTATCTCTCATTCTTCACCTTAAAAAAAGGTAAGTTTGAACTAGAACCTTGAATCTTTTTCTAGTTTTAGTTTCAATTATGTCAACATTGTAGTTTATTGTTTGATTTAGTGTTTCAATTTTAATGAACATTGTATTTTATTGTTTGATTTGGGTTTAAGGTCTTGTTTTAATTAGATTTTTTAAATATTTTTATTAACTAATTAGTTTAATTAGTGTTGAATTTTTTTTAGTTAGATTTGAATTATATATTGTCTTGATAGTTTAGTTAGAATTTGAAATTTTGGATATGAATTGAGACTTTAGGATATGAATTGAGTCTTTAAGATATGAATTGAGCCTTGAGGATATGTATTGAACTTTTAGGATATGTATTGAAGCTTTTTGATATGAATTGAAATTTTAAGGTAATTGAAATTTTTGTGTATGAAATAAAATTTTAGGATATGAATTGAACATTTAGGATATGAAAATAATTCACCAAAGATTAAAGAATCAAGATTAGCCTTAAGCCAAGTAAACTAGCATCAAGCTAGTAATACTTATCAGTCCTAGTTAACTAAGGAACCTGACTAGTGTTAGTTAACTATAGTTAAACGATAACTCAAGTAAGTAACCCTGGTTACCACATGGTAAATAAAGGAACTTCAAGGGGTATATTAGGTAATGTAGACTTAGGAAATCAGAATTTTAAGGGTAAAAAGGTCTTTTTATGGTTAGGAAAGTTCTAGAATAGGGGAAGCTGTCCCAAAGGTATGGTTGACAGCAGCCTTATGTACTATTTAGTACTATTTTTCAGCTTTTAGATAGGGAATATCCAAAGAATGTCCCATTCCCAAATATCCTATAAATAGACTTTCTTTTTACATATTGAACAAACATTTTTTTTGGACCTTGGGCCCTGCTGAAAATCTGGATACGGAAATTTCATATACACACACACAGTAGAAATCCGATACTTAAACAACATTCGATTAGGTATAGAAGTATCTGAAAAAATCTGGTTTTCTTCAGTCTTGGTATTCTTGAACTTGGGTGGTAGCTGACTGGTTTTTCTGGGTTTTAAAAGTTCATCCGATTGAAATCTGTTTCTTGCTGGTCTTGCTTCAATTTCTGGTTGTCCAAGCTCTCACTTTCTGGGCTTCTCTACTGCTGGTCTTGTTTCCTGTTAGTTGCTGTGTTGATCTCCAGTTTTTAGCATCTGTCCTTTATTTGGTCAAATTTTCTACTGCTTTACTCTTAAAAAGGTATGTATTAACTCTTCTTGTTCTCAATGAAATGCTGGATTGGAACTCTCTTCTTTTACTCATTGCTTAAGCTAGTTGTTCTTGATAAATAAGGATGTTTCTTCTACTGTACGTAAATGTGGTTTTATAAATGTTTGTTAGCATGATAATGAACATGTGAGTGTGACAAATACTGTTTTGATATTGGTATTTTTTGGTTGGTGTATGTGGTTTAATGACCGTTTAGTTAATATTCATAGTCCAAATAATAGAACAAGCTACACTAGGACGATTGAATCTGGCCTTTTCTATGGTCAGATTCTTCCCTAAGAGTGCACAAAATATGCTTTCAATTGAGTCTCTTTGGTTGATAAAGAGATTCAATAAGAAAGTCTCTAGACAGGTTAGTATTAGCACTAGGGTAGATGAGTTTGATTGATTGATAGTCAAATTCACCCCATAGTAGTGCATAAACACTAGTTGGCTGAAGTTTACCCCTCAAAAGAGTATAAAGGATGTAGTTAAGAAGGGCATTACGGTGAGGAATTTGAACCCTTAAATGGTCAAATTCATCCCCTAAAAATACCTAGATAATTAAAGTAACATATAGTTTAGAATTATGTTAATATTAGCACTAAGGTAGGTCAATTTGACTCTTTGATTGTCAAATTCGTCTCATAACAGTGCATAAGCAGTAGTTAACTTGCTGGAATTGTCCTTTCAAAGGATGTAAAATAGACAATCAAAGGCTCACTAGAGGAGAAAATCTTGAATCCTTTATGCTGATCAAATTTATCCTCTCGAAACGCCTAAATAATCAAGTTAAAGAATTAATATGGACTAAAGGTCCCAAGTATAAAAAAAAACAAGTCCAGAGGTGAGTTGATTCTCCTATGATCACATTCACCCTGAGAAAGTGCGTAAATAATTCTGCCAGGTAATCTGGTTTGAACACAAGCATTATTAGAACTAAAATTTACCGTCTTGTGATCAGTTTGGTTCTGGTAGTTGCATAACACTCAATCAATTGGGGTGTTTACCGATTCCAAAGAGAAGGCTCAAACGTAAGGCTTCAAGGGAGTTTCTAGTCAGCAAATTAGTTAGCATTTTATTTTTAGTTTCTTTCATTCTGGAAACTGTATAGTGGTAGTCAAGTTATAACCCCCTCCCTGTATTTCTCGAGCTTTTATTGTAATGTAATTTAAGACTGCACTGTATGCTTAATTTCAATTTTATTCATGTTCCTGAAATTTCGAGTTTACATTTTTTCTGTTCTGCAAATGATATTAAGAACGTATGTAAAACCTGTATAAACACCCCGTTTAAATTTTTATTGGAAAAAATGTTTATTTCAAATTCAGTAGAGTTTCAACATGGATAGAATCAGTAGATTACCTTCAGTTTATCTTGAGTCTTGTAAATCTGTGAAAATCAACTTATACATACGTGCGAACTTTAATTCTTTGGAAGCATGAGATTAGTTTGTTTAGAATTGATAAGGATTACTGTTTCTAAATTAATAAAGACCGCTTGTGGTATGATCTTTGTTAGATATCATAAAATTCTGGAAGTACTAGAGTGATTTTATCTTGCCCATCCGTATCAGAATTAACAAGTAACATATTTAGATATCTAAATTTCTTAAGTGTAGATATCTGAACGAATGTGGGACGTTCTGATTCCCAAACTTGCCATCGTTGGTTAAAAACAAAAATTCTTTCCAGAACTAGCAGTCTTATTAAGAGGAGAGCTGAATTGGGATGGCCTAGAGTGATACAATTTGGGGCTAAATGTGGCCATAGCCCAAAACATGATATCTTTAGGCTATTGAACATCATTTTAGGTTATCCTTAGGTAGAATGAACACCGTTACTTTGAAACATGACAAAAATTGATCATTACCTCAATATTACAATAAACTACACTCGGGAGTGGCAACTCGTGCCCCGACCCTTAACTCTAAGCAACTAATAAAAATGCACATAACAATCATGGGTGCATTTCATGTGACGTTCTTGCAAAGTGCTCAAAAACAACAATTGTACGCCATCGTAACTTGTCCAAGATAAATCCATAAACGTCCTAATCGATCTTAAAACTAAAACGCTCTTTCAAAAATAGAAAATTTAAAGAATGATCGGACATTGCCTCAAATAGGCACTATAAAACCGTCATGACCATAGTCTTGACCACATAACCTACACTCAGGTGCGACAACTCATGTCCCCGTCTTCAACTTCAAACTATAATAAAAATCATACATTGTAATTGTGTACACGTACATGTGACATAGTTACGATACCAAAATAACCGAGGTATGCGGTCATGCAACTTCGGCCAAATAATCTTAATAATAATAAAATATGTTAAATTGTGTACATGTTTACGTGGCACAAATAAAGGTTAAAATAACCAATCGTAGTGACTTTTAGGAACGAATTTCTTAAAAAATTATTATCAGAATTGCGTACATGCTCGCGTGACGTGATTTCGGTTTCTTTTGAAAACAAAACAAAATATCGGAATGAATGTTATATACATACACACACTAACATATACTATAATAAGATATATATATATATAATTGTATAATACGCTTCGTTGTTCAATTTTAACTACATGTTAGAGTATATTTTAGTGTATTCATCTCTTGTATTACAAAAGTGTTAGCGGGTTACATTTATATAGATATATATTGATTTATCAATTCATTAATTATTCGTACGTAGTAATGTATAAGATTGATTATCAATTACAGTATAATTATGTGTGCGTATTGAATTACTTATATAGTTAAATATAACTAAAAAAATTATTTTACATAGATGCACTTATAATCTATTAAAATTAATTACCTAGTCAATAAGTAAAACGTGTATAAACACCCCGTTTAAATTTTTATTGGAAAAAATGTTTATTTCAAATTCAGTAGAGTTTCAACATGGATAGAATCAGTAGATTACCTTCAGTTTATCTTGAGTATTGTAAATCTGTGAAAATCAACTTATACATATGTGCGAACTTTAATTCTTTGGAAGCATGAGATTAGTTAGTTTAGAATTGATAAGGATTACTGTTTCTAAATTAATAAAGACCACTTGTGGTATGATCTTTGTTAGAAATTATAAAATTCTGGAAGAACTAGAGTGATTTTATCTTGCCCATCTGTATCAGAATTAACAAGTAACATATTTAGATATCTGAATTTCTTAAGTGTAGATATCTGAAGGATGCGGGACGTTCTGATTCCCAAACTTGCCATCGTTGGTTATAAACAAAAATTCTTTCCAGAACTAGCAGTCTTATTAAGAGGAGAGCTGAATTGGGATGGCATAGAGTGATACAATTTGGGGCTAAATGTGGTCATATCCCAAAACATGATATCAACATCATTTTAGGTTATCCTTAGGTAGAATGAACACCTTTACTTTGAAACATGACAAAAATTGATCATTACCTCAATATTACAATAAACTACACTCGGGAGTGGCAACTCGTGCCCCCGACCCTTAACTCTAAGCAACTAATAAAAATGCACATAACAATCATGGGTGCATTTCATGTGACGTTCTTGCCAAGTGCTCAAAAACAACAATTGTACGCTATCGTAACTTGTCCAAGATAAATCCATAAACGTCCTAATCGATCTTAAAACTAAA
>MDKI01213934.1:0-111551 GCA_005239505.1 Nicotiana paniculata
ATGTGTGTGTGTGTGTGTGTGTGTGTGTGTGTGTGTGTGTGTGTGTGTGTGTGCGCGCGCAAAATACTCATCGTGGTAATATTCCTCACCATGCATGTACATGAGAGATTAATATGCATAATGCAATTCATATGACAAAAAATATTTGACATGCATGGTGTATGCATATGCATAATATATGTAACGATCCGGCTGATCGTTTCGAGAGTTGTAGCCACGTTTTCCCATTTACTTCTCATTTTATGCTTAATAGTTGCAATATGACTTTCCCGGGTATATTTTACGGGGATGTTTCGAAATGAGTTGAGACACTTAGTATCAAGGTTGGGAGCTTCATTTAAAAAGGTTGACCGGATGTCGAGTTATGTGTAAACGTGTTACACCCCATGTTTTCGTACGTAAGAGTACTTTGTAAGTCAATTGATGTAAGCTCTGGAATAAATTCATCTTTGAAAAGTTTATAAAGTAAGTTAATCATGTTACCGTGGAAGTTACAAATATTTAAGATCATGAATAACAAGTACCAAGATGGTTGGAAGACTTAGAAGCTAAACGAATTGAAGAATATAAGTTTTGTCGAAAGTCTACAAGTTTGGTATTACACCCTGTGCGTCCTAAGGTGACGTATAATAAATATGAGACTTGTTAATCATTATTTGAATGATTGTAAAGTTATAATATGACTATATATGATGTTTAGATGTAAAATATAAAGTTTGGGAAAAATTAGATTTAATTTATGAAAACATCGAGTTAAGATTTGCCTTGTAACGAGGCGTTTTGAGAAATTAAATTCATAAACTTTATGATGTAATTTTGGGACATATCTCATACCAAAATTAATGTCTTATAACATAACTTTTAATGGTCCAAACCATTTATTCATACGACATGAGTGTAGGGAAATATAGATTTTTAAAGTAGGGTCGCCATGTCACATTGCCTCACTTCGGAGAAACTGATAGGTTTTATAGGAAAAATTGAGAGTTACATGGATATCTCTACATGGAATTAAAAATTTTTGTGTCTAGTTTCAAACTCTGCAAACCGTTTGCCAATAAGGTATCGGAGTAGAGAGATACAAGTGTCTGAAGTGGCACTACTCAAGTTGCCAAGCCGACAGCTTACCCACCTGCTTGGAGAATTGAGGCGGCGATCTTATCCCCTTATATCTTGTCAACAATACAGATGTTACTCATACAAAAACCACTCTAAGGATCTATTCCTAAAATATATCAAGATCACAAGAACCAAACTCAAGGAAACAACATCTCAATCATCATCAAGGATGTTAAAGACAACAAGAGAATGCTTCTACGATGTTGTGGTGTGATTGAAGGATATTGTGAGCTAAGTTAAAATGGGGTTTCGAGATTTAGGTGCTGTCCAAGGTATGTATAACATCTTCTTGATTGTGCCTAAGGTTAATCTTCTGTTGGTTGTGTTGTTTGAGTGAAAAACCATAAGATGCACTTGAAGGAGCATGTGATACAATTGTCTTTTTGGTTGGACTGTTTGTGGTGGCTGGGAATTGTGAGAAATAATTTGATAATGTTGTGGATGCTGTTGTTAAGCTTTCTTAGGTGTTAATTGATTTGATGGAAGAACAAAACATGAAAAACAAGTGATTGACGATAAAAATTAAGGTGCTAGACCTATGAGGCTGTTTTGGAAGGCATTTGTGGATGGTTTAAACTAGAAATAATATGGTACATATAAATATGATGTTCTGAAGCTTGTAAAATATTGACCCAAGTCACTGCATAGTTTTGAAGATTGACAAATGTCTGACCAGTTAAACCAGGTCCATTAGAGCACACATACTCGACCTGACGTGTTGGCACACAAACCTTATATACATAGGAGATGAATGCGAATGTGAAGTATCAATGAACAAAGAGGGTGTCTCCTAATGCGAAAAGGTTACAAATTGATAAGAGAATGGAAGTTGATTTCAGCTGGACAGTAACGAAGGAAGGAAGTTGAGTTTAATACGAACTTGTCTCCCAAGTAGAATTGTACCAGAACTGAACGACAAACTCAACAACTAACTTTATAAATAATTGAAGTATTCTTGCTTGAATCAAGAACGCACAAGTGCATAAGTGAATCAAGATCTGAAAGCAAAATTCCTAGATATTTTGCAAGCAGAATTACTTTGCGACACAAAGGCTACAGACCAGCTAGAAGAACCAGTTCCATCTGTTTGTCATTGAGTCTAGTTGGTTGTAGTAGGTGTTTTAATATTGTATATTTTCATCTTTCATAGAAGTAATTGTAATAGGTACGAATTGTTCAAGTTAGAGTTAACTTGAAGCTTGTAGAAATTAGCTAGAGGGTAGTTACTACGAAGGGATTGGAGTTAGTCCTAGGATTACAAATAGTTTATTTTGTAAGTCCGTTTGGCTCATAGTTTTAGTGAAGAGTTTGAGAAAATCCTATTGAGGAGTAGGTCGTTGTTTTTTCACCTTTTGAGCCAGGTGTTTTCCAAGTAAAAATCTGTGTGTTTTTACTTTACTGCTTTTATTATTCCGAAATAGTAGAAATTGGAACACCAAGAAGAACCAGGTTCTTCTAGATAGATAACACTCGAAAATTGGGTACCACAAAAATTAACCTATCTTCTTGTGTGGTATTGACGTCTAAAACATCAATTGGTAACAGTGCAGGTTATCCTTGAAAGGCTAACACCTTGGAGAAGATCAAGATTAGTGCACCACCTAGAAACTGGGAGGGTAACTGCAAGGCCACCACTCTTCAATGACCAGTATTACTCTTGGTGGATAAACAGGATGAAGGACCACCTGATTGGAGAAGACTATGAACTCTGGGACATAGTCACTGATGGTCCTCTAGGTACCATAATGAAGAGTGCTGAAGGTATAGATGTACGAAAGACTAGAGCTGACTGCACTGCTGAGGATCTAAAGAAATGGGAGAAGAATGCAAAGGCCAAAAAGTGGCTAGTGTGTGGACTAGGTCTAGAGGAGTACATCATAATCCAAATCTGCACCACTGCCAAAGAGATCTGGGATACCTTGCAAGTATCCCATGAAGGAACACCTCAGGAAAAAAGGTCAAGAGGTACTCTACTATACTCTCAAGAGATGTACACAAGGTTCACAACCTTGACTAATGAACTAAAGTCTCTTGGAAGAGTCATTCTTGAAGATGACAGGGTTGAGAAGATACTGACAAGGGTCTTGCCTACTTCCTGGGAAAGCAAAATCACTGCTATCCAGGAATCCAAAAATATGGTAACCCTGAGATTGGATGAGTTGATTGGAAACCTCACTGCCTATGAACTCAGAAGGCAGATAATGAAGATGGATGGTCCAAAGAATAAGAGGAGTCTAACACTAAGAATCACTGAGAGAGCAGATCTGGAGGATGATGAGATGTCCATGATTACCAAAGAATTTAGAAACTTTCTCATGAGGAAGTAGGGCATATCTAGAGGAGGAAACTACAACAAAGCAAAAGCTCCAGAAAGGCCAACCAAAGAGGGATACTACAAATGTGGTAAGACTAACCATCTCATTAAAAGCTGTCCTCAGTGGGAAGTAAAATGGAAAAAAGAGAGATATGAAAGACGGAACAGGAACAAGGAACAGGTCCAACCCAAGAAAACCACAACAAAGGCTATGGTTGCTGCTTGGGGGAAAAGCTCAGATGAGGAATCAGAAGATGGGGAGACTGAAGATCAGGCGCTCATGGCAATTGGAGAATCTGATGAGGAATCACATGAAGAACCAGAGGTAAGTATCTCCCATCTTAAAAACAAAGTAAACTTCCTATATAAGGAAAAACTCTCTGAGTTGCTACTTGATTTCATAGATGATTATGAGGAAACAACCAAAGAGAAGGATCAACTATCTAAAGAATATGCAACGCTAAAATCAAGGTGCATGAACCTGGAAATCAGAGTCAGTGAATCCGAAAAGAAAAACATTGTCTTGTTGAACCAGGTTCATCCACTTGAAACTGAGATTCTAGAACTAAAATCTGAAGACTTAAAGCTAAAGATAGGATCCAGTAAAAAGGTTGTTGATTATTCTCATATCATGTTAGAAGAAAACGTGGGAAAACTAAAATATAAGATGTATACCAAGGATGAACAGATAAGAACTCTTAATAAAGAACTTGGCAAAGTCAAACATGAATTACATTGAACTTGTAAATGGAATAAATCCTCTAATGCCCTGATATGGCTTCAAGAGAATCATAGTAGCAACAGGAGAGGGATTTACTTTGGAAGTCAATTTCCCAAGTGGGATCCCAAAAGCAAGTATCTCACTCTCCCTGAGAATAAAATCTGCACCCATTGTGGTAAGACTGGCCACTACAAATATGAGTGTACTGCAAAAGTGCAGGCCAGTCGAAAAAATGAGAGGTTTGTAAAAATTAAAAACTGGCTACCAAATTGGGCCAGAAAAAATTTGATTCATCAATTCTCTCATAGAAAAGGACCCAAACTATTTTGGGTTCTTAAAACTAACCCCTGATTCTTTTGTAGGTTCAAGTGAGAGGAGGCAGCCAAATTTGGTATTTGGATAGTGGCTGCTCAAAGCATATGATAGGGAACATGGAACAGTTCCTTTCACTTGAAAGTCTCAAAGGAGGAAATGTCTCCTTTTGAAACGGAAATAAAGGTGAAATTATTGGGGTTGTAAGGTAGGTAAGGATGACACACGATCTATTGAGAATGTCTATCTAATAGATGGCTTGAAATATAGCCTGATCAATGTATCACAGATGTGTGACAGAGGTAACCTGGTTGCTTTTACTTCCACAAAATGTTTTGTGATTAACGTGCTTACTGACAAGATTGTTTTGCAGGGAAAAAGAATGAATAACACCTATGTCATAGACTTGTCCACACTGTTTGAAAATGAAATCACTTGCCTAAGTGTGTTGGACAGTGATCCCCTCCTGTGGCACAAACGACTTGGTCATGCGAGTCTGGCTCAGCTTAACAAAATAGTCTCTAAGGACTTAGTGGTAGGACTTCCTAACATTAAGTTCACGGAGGACAAAGTTTGTGAGGCATGTGCCAGGGGGAAACAGGTAAGGTCCTCTTTCAAAAGTAACAAAATAGTCAGTACCACCAGGACATTGGAACTGGTTCATATGGATCTGTGTGGTCCTATGAGAACTCTGAGTAGAGGTAGTAAGAGATATGTGATGGTGCTAGTTGATGATTATTTAATGTTCACTTGGACCTTATTTCTGGCATCTAAGGATGAAGCATTTGATATGTTCACCTCATTTGAGAAGAAAACTCAAAATAAATTAGGACATCAACTAGCATCAACAAGATCGGACCATGGTACTGAATTTGAGAATGCTAAGTTTGCTGAGTTTTGTGATGAACATGGTGTCAATCATATCTTTTCTGCTCCTAGAACCCCACAACAAAATGGGGTTGTTGAAAGAAAAAATAGAACTCTTGAAGACATGGCAAGAACCATGCTTCTATCTAGAAAACTACCTCACAATTTCTGGGCTGAAGCAATAAACACTGCTTGTTACATAATCAATAGATGCATGACCAGACCTCTGGTAGAGAAAACTCCCTATGAATTACTTAAAGGGAGAAATCCCAACATATCCCACTTTAGGGCTTTTGGATGCAAGTGTTTTGTGCATAATAATGGCAAAGATTCCCTAGGAAAATTTGACCCCAGAAGTGATGAGGGAGTATTATTGGGATATTCATCACATAGCAAAGCTTGTAAAGTGTATAATAAAATAACTATGTGTGTAGAAGAAAGTGTACATGTAGTCTTTGATGAAACTAACACTTTTGCTGAGAGACAGGAACCAAAAGATGAGGAGCTTGGACTGGTGAGAAGAAGTAATCCCATTGAAGCAAACATGGAAGGAGGAACAGGTGATGGACCAGGTTCAACTACCCCAAGCAACATGACATGGGGAATTCAAAATATGCAACATGTCCCTGATCCTGCTCCACAGCAACAAGACACCATGGAATTGTATAGGAATTAACAACTAGTACTTAAACCACACAGATATCATAGTTCTAACCCTCTTGAGAACATCATAACAGATTTGACATCCGGAATCAAAACAAGATCATCCTTGAAAAATCTGTGTGCATTTGGTGCCTTTCTATCGATGATCGAACCAAGGAACATTGGGGAAGCCCTACAAGATTCTGATTGGGTAAATGCCGTTCAAGAAGAGCTGAATCAGTTTGAAAGAAGTCAAGTATGGCACTTGGTACCTAGGCCACTAGACAGATCAGTGATTGGCACCAAGTGGATCTTCAGGAACAAGCTCGATGAGGATGGAACTGTTACAAGGAATAAGGAAAGACTAGTTGTTCAAGGGTATATTCAAGAAGAGGGAATTGACTATTATGAGACCTTTGCCCCTATGGAAAGACTGGAGGCAATCAGACTTCTCATAGCATTTGCTGCACACATGGAATTCACTCTTCATCAGATGGATGTTAAGAGTGCCTTTCTCAATGGCTATCTGAAGGAAGATGTATTTGTCAAGCAGCCTCCAGGTTTTGAAAGCAAGGAGTCACCTGACCACATATACAAACTCGACAAAGCTCTGTATGGTCTCAAACAAGAACCAAGAGCATGATATGAATGATTATCAAAATTCCTACTAGAATATGGGTACAAAAGAGGAAAAATTGACAATACCTTGTTCTTAAGGGAAAAGGGTAAGGATATCCTGGTTGTGCAAATATACGTGGATGATATTATATTTGGGACGACTTATGAAACATTGAGCAAGGAATTTGCTATGCTTATGGGGAGTGAGTTTGAGATGAGTATGATAGGTGAGCTAAACTTCTTCTTAGGCTTGCAAATCAAGCAAAACTCAAATGGAACAATGATGCACCAACAAAAGTATGTGAAAGAATTGCTCAAGAAGTTTAAAATGGAAGACTCAAAGGAAATAGACACTCCCATAGCCACAATTACAAAATTGGATGTGGATGAACCTGGTTCATCCGTTGATCAGAAGCTATACAGAGGGATGATTGGGTCTCTATTATATCTCACTACTAGCAGACCTGATATTGTGTTCAGCATGGGACTGTGTGCTAGGTTTCAAGCAAATCCAAAGGAGTCCCACCTCACTGCAATGAAGAGAATTTTGAGATATTTGAAAGGCACCACTGATTTGTGCCTTTGGTATCCTAAATGTAGTAATTTTGAGCTTGTAGGATATGCTGATACTGATTATACATGTTTCCTAGTTGACAGGAAAAGTACTTCAGGTATGGCTCACTTTCTGGGCTCATGCCTTGTGTCTTGGGCTACCAAGAAACAAAATTCAGTAGCCTTGTCTACTGCTGAGGCTGAATATGTGGCTACAACCTCTTGCTGTGCTCAGTTGCTATGGATCAAGCAAAAACTCATGGACTTTGGTATAGATGTGGGATGCATTCCTATTTTATGTGATAACACTAGTGCCATTAGTATGACGAAGACCCCGGTTCATCATAAGAGAACTAAGCACATAGATGTTAGGGGAACCATTTCCTAAGGGATAACTATGAAAAAGGAATGATCTCGATTGAATTTTGTGCTACTGATCAACAAATTGCAGATGTATTTACTAAAGTACTGAGTAAGGAGCATTTTGAGATAAACAGGCTTGAATTAGGGATGATTAAAATCACCTGATGATTTTTTTTTTGGCTAGAAACACTAACATAGATAATCAACTAGTCTAATCATTGCTCATCATCATGACTTTACTATCATACCCTCTTGCCATGTATTAATATGATTCCCTGGTTGCTAATGATGTTTCTCTATCTTTGTAAATTGAGGCAAATTAAGGACTTTAACACAATGAACCTAGTTCATCGCTGCTGGTTCATCTGACTGACAAGGTACATGCTCATCTCCATACAATTATTGAACTAATTACAGTCACACATGAGCAGGATTCTATCTATATTTTGTTCATTTCAAATTCCTTGTACTAATCCCTAAATGAACACGTTCCAAGAAGTCAGATCAATACTTAATTAGCCTAGAGGTAGGGAACGCTTAACCGTCTAACCAACTCCTAGAACTATTAGACTTCCACTTGAATAAATGTTCTACCCATTGTAAAATTAATAGCCATATCTTATATAAGGGTCATCATTACTCTCCTCTTCATAAAGTAACCGTCGAACCTAGATCATTAGTCTTCAAACCCAAAACTGATCACTCTTTCTTTTCTTCCTAACAACACTCATAATCATGTCTTCACCACCATCTGCTTCTTCTTCTTCATCACCAAATCGTGATTATGATGGAGGGAACTATGAATCAGATTCAAATTCTCCATCTATATACAATTCTCAATCACCTGAAAATCCTCCTATTCCTGAAAACCCTCCTGTTCCAGAACCCACATTTAACCCTAACCCAGTCCCTCGTGGTCATCGTGTAAATGTTCTTGCCAGAAAATCAGTTGCTTCTGGGTCACGTGCAAAATTCTTGGAGGCAATTCTGCAGGCTGAAAAGGATAATAATTCTGAATTATCAAGTGAATCTTTTAAATCAGCCAACGAGGATGAAGCACCTGGTTCATCAAATTCCGAACAAGGTAACCTTGATGCAATTTTTGAGTCTGTTAATGGTGAGAACATGTTTTTTCTGGTTGGGTCGGTAGTTGATGTTGAAGTGCCTAGTAGGAAAACAAAATTGGAAAAAGGTAAAGTTCTTGAGGGAAAGGTATTTGGGGAGGATGGTAATACATTGACTATTTGTGGTCCCATTCCTGAGAAGGTTGGAGAAGATGTCACAGAGTTAGGGGGAAGTGTAGTCGAGGAAGCAGCTGCAGGTCTAGCAAGCTTAAAGAAAGGAGTAGATGAACCTGGTTCATCTGGGGACGAGACATTGGCTGACAAGATACGAAAACTGGGGTAGCCCTATAACCCCAGGAAAAGGAGGAGTAAGAAGTCCAAGAAGGCTACTAACGCAGTTCCTTCTAAGAAGAGAAAAGCTTTTGTAGCTGCTGATGCTCCTGTTCCTAAGGTGCGTGCTACACATAGTGCTGTGAGAGAGGAAGAAGAACTGGTTGAGAAGGCTCTGCTTGAGAGAAAGAAAAAGAGATCTGCAAAGGGAAAGGCTAAAGTAGGAGAGCCTGTGGAGACTGTTGTGTTTGAAGAGGATACGATAGACCTGGTCCATCATGAGGAGCAGGCTGCTCCTGTTGTGGTTGAAGCACCAAAATCAAAAAGGGCTAAGGCTTCTTCGAAGAAGTCAGCTACTATGTCTGCCACACCTACAAGAACCGTCAAAAGGACCAGGTCCAAGGCAAGAAAAGTGAAGGTCGTTGAGAAAGATGATGATAAAGAGTGGAGTGGAGAAGATGAGGGGGAAATTAGTGAGGTGACTGATAGAATCACCTTGTTTGGCAAAATAACAATTCTGAAAGGAAAGTTGTTGAAGGATCTCGAGGAACCTGGGATGAGATACCTGCTGGACATACTGGATGTTCAGGGGTGGAAGAACACGGTCCTTCACATGGAAGGAAGGTTGGCTAGAGATAAACTAGTGGAGTTCATGGGTAATGCAGTGGTCAAGGATGGCAGGATTACTACCACAGTCAAAGGAATTCAAGCCTCCTTTGATGCTACAGAGCTGGGGGAAATTCTGCACATTCCTGCTGAGGGCTACGAAGATTACACGAAGCAACGATAGCCTAGTTTGGATGGGATAGCCTCAAAGATCAACATTACCAGATTCTTCAGTGATAATGAAAGGGAAATTGAACCCAGGCCAGTCTACAAAAGTGAAATGAAGCCAAAACACAAGTTGCTCTTCGAGTTTGTCATCAAGTTCTTGCTGCCAAGACAAGAAAGAAGGAACACAACCAACTATATGGATCTGAACTTGATGGAGTGTTTGTATAGGGGAAAGCAGATCAATTGGCCAACCTTCATCATCCAACTCCTGGATAGAGTTGTAAATGGAACAAAAGCTCATGGAATCCCATATGGCTTTATTCTGACAGCTGTGCTTGCTCATTTTGATGTTCTTGTGAAAAAGGCTGAGATGGCTACTGCCAAGGACTATTTTGGGAAGGACACTTTGCTGACTTGCGATTATACTGTCAATGTTCCTGCAAATGAACCTAGTTCATATAAGAAGCAACATGTCAACAACAAAGTTAGAACTCTGGTGCAGGAAAGCGAGATCAAGGATATGGAAATCCTTTATTTGAAATCTCGTTTGATTGAGGTTGAAGTTGAGCGAGATGCTCTCAGGGCTGAATTAGAAAAAAAGAAGGAAAATAACGAGGGTGTTCTTAATAAGATTCTTTCTCTTCTACAAACCAAGACCACAACCTCCTCTGCACGTTCCCATCCTTAGGCTGTCCAGAGCTACCAAAACCCCTCTTAGACCAGTTGTTCAGTTTCAGTTGTTTTTATTCTGTTTTGCTCATGGTTATGGCTGTTTTTTTGTTTAGTTTTATGGTGTTTGATGTACATTCCTAATCAATGAATTATTGCTGTTTTGTTATTGACATGTCTCAATTTCTTCGATAGCTTACATTTATTGGTTTCTTATGATGATTAATCATGTTTGCACCTGCAGTTGCCTCAATGGCCATGAGTAATTGTTAACAACACTGGTGAGTTTATCATTTTGCACACTTTTCAATGATGCCAAAAGGGGGAAAAATATGCTTTTATATTTCAAGTGATATTTATAACCTAATGAACCTGGTTTCTCTATGATAAATGCTTGAAAAACATACAAAGTGTTTGAGTTTTATATAGGGAGAAGCACATAGTTTGTCATCATAAAAAAGGGGGAATTTGTTGACCCAAGTCACTGCATAGTTTTGAAGATTGACAAATGTCTGACCAGTTGAACCTGGTCTATCAGAGCACACATACTTGACCTGACGCGTAGGCACACAAACCTTATATGCATAGGAGATGAATGCGAATGTGAAGTATCAATGAACAAGGAAAGTGTCTCCTAATGCGAAAAGGTTGCAAATTGATAATAGAATAGAAGTTGAATTCAACAAGGACAGTGACGAAGGAAGGAAGTTGAGTTTAATACGAACTCGTTCTCCCAAGTAGAATTGTACCAGAACTGAATGACAAACTCAACAACTGAATTTATAAATAATTGAAGTATTCTTGCTTGAATCAAGAACGCACAAGTGCATAAGTGAATCAAGATCTGAAAGCGAAATTCCTAGATATTTTGCAAGTAGAATTACTGTGCGACACAAAGGCTACAGACCAGCTAGAAGAACCAGTTCCATCTATTTGTCATTGAGTCTAGTTGGTTGTAGTAGGAGTTATAATATTGTATCTTTTCAGCTTTCGTAGAAGCAATTGTAATAGGTACGAATCGTTCAAGTTAGAGTTAACTTGAAGCTTGTATAAATTAGCTAGAGTCTAGTTACTACGAAGGGATTATAGTTAGTCCTAGGATTACAAAAGAGTTTTTTTTGTAAGTCCATTTGGCTCAGAGTTTTAGTGAAGAGTTTGAGCAAATCCTACTGAGGAGTAGGTCGTGGGTTTTCACCATTTGAGCCAGGCGTTTTCACGTAAAAATCTCTGTGTTTTTACTTTACTTGTTTTATTATTCCGTAACAGTAGAAGTTGGAACACCAAGAAGAACCAGGTTCTTTTAGAGAGACAACACTCGAAAACTGGGTACCACACAAATTAACCTATCTTCTTGTGTGGTATTGACGTCTAAAACATCATAAACTAATTAATGGAATAAGATTTGGATTCAATTTATATCTTTTTATGAGCAAAAACGAGATTGACGCTCAATGTGATTGTTAAGATAATCGGAGAAACTCATATTGGATTATATTATTGTTGTTGCTATTGTTGGTTATAGTTGTTGTTGTTGGGAGGTTGATGACCCTTAGTGGTCTTTGGGATGTATTAAAAATAGGGGAGTTGTTTCCCGATTTTTCTTAAGTCATACGATGGTACAACAATATATGTTAACAAAAATATCATTTCACTTGTTGTAGATGCAAGAAGTTGTGTTGAGCTTGGTTGAGTAATAAGAAAGAGATCATACAGGTATGTTAAGGCTAATCCTTCTTTCTTTTGTCATGACCTAAGTAACGATATGTAAATGTAATGTTATTCCATAAGGGGTTCTATTCTTAGCAGTTATGGATGTCTATGTTATTCATTCCTGTAAAGGTGATATTCAAGCATGTCTAAGTATATTCCTAAGTCTTTATTGAGATATTTTATTAAGATGTTAATGTTTATAACATAGTGATACATGTACATGCATCTTCATGAATTTTCCACTGTGTTACGATCGGTCGGGCAGTTACCACCGGTTGGGCAGTTATGTATCATTATTTACCACCGGGTGGGAAGTCATGCATATTAATTTCGCACCGAACTACGGCCCGTCGGGCAGTCATGCATTTACTATTGAGCTACGGCCGGTTGGGTAGTGACACATTTACCATCGAGCTACGACCGATCGGGCAATCATGCATTTACCACCGCGCTACGGGCGGTCAAGCAGTTACCACTAATCAGTTGGGCAGTCATGCATCGATATGGATAATAGTTCCAAAGAGTTTGTATATATACATATAAGTATAACAAGTATGCATATATGGTAGTACTTCAGAGGTTCAGGTGATTCTTATATGTCTTTCATTAATGTTGACTTATTATTATGTTTCAATTTTTCCTTACGTACTCGGTACATTACTCGTACTGACGTCCTTTTTATCGTGGACGCTGTATTCATGCTTGTAGGTATAGGTAATTAGTTTTATGAGCCCTCATAGTCGACGAGGTAAGCATTCAACGAAGGATTGGTAAGACTCCATTTCATTCGGAGTGCAGCCGAGTCTATAAGTCATCGTGTCAGAGTTATGCTACAAACTTATGGGTAGCTGGGGCCCTGTCCCATTTGATGTCAAATAATCTTAGAGGCTTTGTAGACACACATGTTTGTTATGTACAGTATGTCAGAGGCCTTGACGGCCTATATATATTCATGTGTTAAGTACGATTGTTCACTGATACAATGTTTGCCCACTTACAATTGTACAGTATGAGTTGTGGCCATGTTGTCCAATGATAGTAAGAAAAGAAATGAGTTTAGCCAACTCGACCTAGTATGTTCTAGTTTTAGTAGGACGATCTTGAGTTACAAAGTGGCTCGCTCGGGCCAGCATGGCACCGGGTGCCAGCCACGCCTCCCAGGTTTGGGGAATGAAAAGTGGTATCAGAGTAGTTTTGTCCAGTGAGTCTACAAACTGTGTCTAGTAGAGTCTTGTTTGTGGGTGTGTTGTGCACCACACTTATAAGCAGGAGGCTACAAGGAATTTAGGACTATCACTCTTTCTTCTTACTCTAGATCATGGGGTAGAGCTCAGTTGTAAGAATTCAAACTCCTAAATTCTATTTTATTCGTAATATAACCATACCTACATCAAGAAAGATAGTTGGCAAGAGCTTAAATGTGGTTATGGAAGAGTCACATATGCACACATACAAGGACAAAGTCATACATGCTACATGATAGAAGGTAGCAGTAGTTACGAGATTGGATGGATTCCAACCAGAAATCGTGGTGTGAGAAGGAGGCCTAAAGGGGGGAATGCCCTGGCATTTGCATTTATTCACAAAATAGTTGCCAAGATGGCAAGGATAATATTAAAATATTCATAAGAGCTATGGGTTATGAGACTGATAAACGCATGAGTCAACATTCGAGGACGAATTTCCCAAAGCGGGGAATGATGTTACACCCATGTTTTCGAACGTAAAAGTACATTGTAAGTCAATTGACGTAAGATCAGAAATGAAATCATCTTTGAAAATTTTATAAAGTAAGTTAATCATGTTACAGTGGAAGTTACGAATATTTAATATCATGGATAACAAGTACCAATATGGCTGGAAGGTTTAGAAGCTAAACGAATTGAAGAAGATATGTTTTGTCGAAAGTCGACAAGTTTGGTGTTACACCCTGTGCGTCCTAAGGTGACGTATAATGAATATGAGACTTGTTAATCATGATTTCAATGAGTGTAAAGTCATAATATGACTATATATGATGTTTGGATATAAAATATAAAATTTGGGTAAAATTGGATTTAACTGACCGAAAAATCGAGTTAAGATTTGCCTTGTAACGAGCCGTTTTGAGAAATTAAATTCGTAAGCTTTATGATATCATTTTGGGACATACCTCATACCAAAATGAAGGTATTGGAACATAGTTTCCAATGGTCCAAACCATTTATTCATATGACATCGGGGTTAGAGGAATATGGATTATTAAAGTAGGGTAGCCAAGTCACGTTGCCGCACGTCGAATAAACTAGCAGGTTTATAGGCTAAGTAGCGATGCAGGTTTCTCCCAATATATTGCGAGTTATGCGCTAGACTTTGAATAAACTAGCAGGTTTAGAGGTTGACTCATGTGCTAGACGTATGAGGCTGTTTTGGAAGGCATTTTGTTGATGTTTTAAACTAGAAATAATATGGTACACATAAGTATGATGTTATGAATCTTGTAACTAACTTATGAAATAAGAGTTGGATTCAATTTATATCTTTTAATGAGTAAAAACGAGCTTGCCGCTCAATATGATTGTTTAGATAATTGGATAAACTCATATTGAATTATTTTGTTGTTGTTGCTATTGTTGGTTATAGTTGTTGTTGTTGGGAGGTTGATGACCCTCAGTGGTCTTTGGGATGTATTAAAAATTGGGAAGTTTCTGCCCGTTTTCCTTAAGTCATACGACTAGCCAAATACGATGGTACGTCATTATATGTTAACAACAATATCATTTCACTTGTTGTAGATTCAAGAAGTTGTGTTGAGCGTGGTTGAGTAATAAGAAAGAAATCATAAAGGTATGTTAAGGTTAATCCTTCTTCTTTTGGCATGACCCAATTAACGAATTGTAAACATAATGTTATTCCATAGGTGTACTATCCTTAGCAGTTAAGGATGGCAATGTTATTCATTCCTGTAAAGGTGATATTCAAGCATGTCTAAGTATGTTCCTAAGTCTTTATTGAGGTATTTTATTAAGATTGTAATGTTTATAATATAGTGATACATGTACATGCATCTTCATGCATTTACCACCGTGCTACGGCCGGTTAGGCAGTTACCACCAGTTGGGAAGTTATGTATCATTATTTACCACCGGTTGGGTAGTCATGCATATTCATTTACCACCGAGACACGGATGGTCAGGCAGTCATTCATTTACCACCGATCTACGACCGGTTGGGCAGTTACACATTTACCACCGAGCTACGGCCGGTCGGGCAATCATGCATTTACTACAGTGCTACGGGCGGTCGGGCAGTTACCACTGATCAGTTGGGCAGTCATGCATCGATATGGATAATAGTTCCAAATAGTTTATATATATATATATATATACATATAAGTATAATATGTATGCATATATGGTAGTACTTCAGAGGTTCAGGTGATTCTTGTATCTCTTTCATTAATATTGACTTATTATTATGATTCAGTTCTGTCTTACGTACTCAGTACATTATTCGTGTTGACGTCCTTTTTATCGTGCACGCTGCATTCATGCCTGTAGGTATAGGTAATCAGTTTTATGAGCCCTCATAGTCGACGAGGTAAGCAGTTAGTGAAGGATTGGTAAGACTCCACTTCATTCGGAGTGCATTCGGGTGTATAAGTCATCATGTTAGAGTTTTGCTACAAACTTATGGGTAGGTCGGTGCCCTATCCCATTTGATGCAGAATAATCTTAGAGGCTTTGTAGACATACATGTTCATTATGTACAGTATATCAAAGGCCTTGACGGCCTATATATATATATATATATATATATATTCATGTGTTAAGTACGATGGTTCGTTGATACAGTGTTTGCCCACTTACAATTGTATAGTATGAGTCGTCGCTATGTTGGCCCATTACATTTACAAAATAGATGAGTTTAGCCAAATCAACCTAGTATGTTCTAGTTTTGGTAGAACGATCATGAGTTACAAAGTGGATCGCTCGGGCCAGCACGGCACTGGGTGCCAGCAACACCTCCCTAGGTTTGGGGCGTGACAAAACGGCTCCAGAATGGAGTTTTGATCGTTCCGTTAGCTCCGTTGGATAATTTTGGACCTCGAAGTGTGTCCAAATAGTTATTTGTAAGTCCGTGGTTGAATTAGGCTTGAAATGACGAAGTTGAATTTCTAGATGTTTGACCAAGAGTTAACTTTGTCGTTACCGAGCTCGGATTGGGATTTCAGGAGTTGGAGTTGGTCTGTTGTTTCATTTGTGACTTTTGTGAAAAATTTGAGTTCAATAAGATGTGATTTGATAGGTTTCAGCATCGAATGTAGAAGTTAGAAGTTCAAAGTTATTTAGACTTGATTCGATGCGCGATTCATGGTTTTACGTTGTTTGATATGATTTGAAGGCTCGACTAAGTTTGTATCATGTTTAAGGACTTGTTGGTGTGTTTGGTTGAGGTCCCGGGGGCCTGGGGTGGATTTCAGGTGGTTAATGGGTCAAATTTTGGACTTGGAGATTTGTTGAAATATTCAAGTGCACAGGTCTGGTTTCCTTATACGCGATCGCGTGGACAGGTCCGCGATCGCGCATGCTTATTTGGGCAGTGAGAGGTCTTTATTATACGCATTTGCAAGATGGGGACTGCGATCGCGTAGTTGTGGGATGCAGTGTATCAAAAATGCGTGGCTAGGGACGCGTTCGCATAGAGTATAGAAGGAAGCAACTGAGGTCACGCAGTTGTTCTTCGTGATCGCGTGAAGAGGGATACGATCGCATAGGTTGAGGAATCAGTTCTTTGCGTGGGGATTCACGCGTTTGCGTAGGTTTAAATTTTGGGGCAGCATAGTTGTGCTTCGCGATCGCGATTAAGGATATCTGGGAAGATTTAAATATTTCAAAAATGAGGGTTTGAGTTTATTTCACAATCTTGATTTTGGGAGCTCGGTTGGAGGCGATTCTTAGAGAGATTTTCAAGGGAAAAATTGGGGTAACTGATTCTTACTTAGTATTGGTTAAATTCCATGTTTATATCTTTGATTTCTCATTTAACCAGTGATTTGGGTTGAAAAATTGGGGGAAAATGGAGGAAAGTCCTTAGGCCGAATTTTGGGGTTTTGATCGAGATTTTGGTATCGGATTTTAGAAATATTGGTATGGGTGGACTCGCGGTTGAATGGGTATTCGGATTTTTGACTTTTATCGGATTCCGAGTCGTGTGCCTGATGGTTGACATTTGAGTTGAATTTTTGACTTTTGATTAAAAACTTAGCATTTTTATATGGAATTGATTCCTATAGCTTGAGTTGACCGTATTGAATTGTGTATGGCTAGATTCGAGGCGTATAGAGGCTGTATCTCACTCTCTATTGTCCTTTACTGATACACCATATCATCATTGTTTGAGAAATTTTCATGATTCTTGTGAGCCCGAGAGATTGGAGACATTAATGACTAAGTGAGGCTAGGGTCTATTGTGAGTGATATTCATGGGATCGGGATGCACGTCGCAATTGACTTTATTTATTCATGCCGGGATTTGGTTTATTGTAGCGCTTGGGCTGGATCAGCCCCTCCAGAGTCATCACATCCCTAGTGGGCGCAATTTCTATTGATTTACATTTTGCCTGGATCTGCCTGTACTGTGTTGAGTTTTATTTCCAAACCTGGAAGCATGTCTAAATTATTGTACCATTATCTGTAGATTATAAATTTCTAAGATATCCCTATCATATTTTTTGTAGCTTTTCGTACTGTTAATACTACATGTGGAGTGTATTACTCGAACCCATCACTATTTTCAGTCTAAAGGTTATATTTGTTACTTACTGAGTTGGTTGTACTCACGCTACATCCTGCACTTCTTGTGCAGATCCGGGTGTTTCCGGTCACGGCAGCTGCTGATTCTCAGAGCTTAGTCATTTAGGGATTATGAAGGTAGCTGCCCTGGCGTCCACAAGCCTTGACTCTCCTCTGCTATTCCTCAGCCTTATTTATTTAGTTTCAGTTTTGTAGACAGTAATTCAGACTTGTGTTGTATAGATTCTCATGTACTCGATGACACCCTAGTTTTGTGAAGACTTCTGTATTGAGTTATGTCATTTTATACAGTTTTATGAGAATTTTACTTCTTAAAGCCTGTTTCAGTATATTTTAAATTTGAATATGTTGGAAGTGTCTAGGTTGTCGGCTTTCCTAGTAACATGATAGGCGCCATCACAACAGGTTGAGTTTTGGGTCCTGATAAATTAGTATTAGAGCCTAGCTTACATAGGTCTTACGAGTCATGAGCAGGTTTAGTAGAGTCTTGCAAATCGGTACAGAGACGTCTATATTTATCTTTGAGAGGTTGTCGAACCCTTAGCAAACTTCACATTCTTGTACTTTTGTCGTGCGGATTGGTTGATTTCGAGAATTGATCTTTTGTTATTATATTCTCTAGCATATGGTGAGGACACGTGCTACCTGACAAGACGAACAACCACCAATACCACCGTCTAGGGCCAGGACAGGCCGAGGTTGCGGTAGGGGAAGAGGTGCAGCTGGTACAGCAGCTAGAGCAGCACCTGTAGATCCACCAGTTGCTCCAGGGCAGAAGCATGCTCCAGATGTTGTTGAGCCAGTGGCTCCAACTCAGAAGCCAGCTGTGCCCATTGTGATTCCAGGCCTTTAGGAGGCTTTGGCTATGATTTTGACAGTGTGCACTAGCCTTGCTCAGGCAGTTTCTATTCAGACTACACCAGCCACTTTTTCAGACAGGGGAAGGTACTCAGACTCTCGCCTCTCGTACTCCAAAGTCGGTGATGCAGGTACATCAAACACCGAGGGTACTACCAACACAGCCGATTATAGTTGCTCAGGACCAAGTGGGTCCCGTTATGACTGAGGATGAGCAGAGGAGACTAGAAAGATTTTGGAGGCTCCAGCCTCCATCATTCAGTGGGGATGAGTCAGATGATGCTAGGACTTCTTGGATAGATGTCAGCGGATTCTTCGCATGATGGGTATTCTGGAGACAAGCGGGGTCTCATTCACTAATTTTCAGTTTATTGGGGCTGCCTTTAGATGGTGGGAGAACTATGAGAGGCGCAGGCCAGCTGGTAGATCACCACTTACATGGGATGAGTTCTCCGTTCTCTACTTGGAGAAGTTTGTGCCACAGACCCGTTGGGAGGAGCTGCGCAGGCAGTTCGAGCAGCTACGTCAAGATGGCATGTCTGTGAGCCAGTATAAGATGGGGTTTTCAAAGTTGGCTCGTCAAGCAGTTTGGTTGGTTCCCACTGAGAGGGAGAGGATTATGAGGTTCATTGATGGCCTCCACTATCAGTTCCATTTTGTTATGACTCGGGAGAGTGTATCAGGTGCTACGTTCGATGAGGTGGTTGATATTGCTCGGCGACTGGAGATGGTTCGTAGTCAGGAGCGTGAGGAGAGAGAGGTCAAGAAGCCTCATAGTTTGGGTGGTTTCAGTTGTGTTCCTTCTAGGGGACAGTCCTACCACAATAGGGGTCGTCCTTATAAGCCTTCTCAAATGTCTTGTCCAGTTCATCGTGGTGCATCATCTAGCCGTGGTTCGCACATGCTAGACTGAGCCAGTCATCTCTCAGAGCTCTCCCAGCTTAGAGATCATCTCAGGCACCTTTAGTTTAGGGTTCATCTACACCAGGTTTCTTTGGTAGTTATTCTGGTTCTCGGGGTCCGCCTCATTATTCACCATAATTTTCTGAGAGGGGATGTTTCGAGTATGGAGAGTTAAGTCATATGAAGAATTTATGTCCCCGCCTTACGGGAGTCAGGCCACGAATTCAACACCAGTTACTTTACCACCTGCCTAGCCAGCTCGGGGTAGGGTTTAGGTAGCTAGGGTTCGCTCTAGAGGGAGAGTCCGATTAGGTGGCGGTCAGGACCAAATCAATGCTATTTCTGCCAAGCCAAATGTTGTTGCTTCAGAAACAATGATCACATGCATTGTCTCAGTATGCCATAGGGATGATTCTGTATTATTTGACCCTGGTTCCACTTATTCGTATGTATCATCGTATTTTTTCTCGCTATCTGGATATGCCCCATAAGTCCTTAGTTTCATCTGTTCATTTATCTATGCTAGTGTGTGATACTATTTTGTGGACCGTGTATATCGGTCATACATAGTGACTACTAGGGGGATTGGAGACTAGAGTTGATCTCTTATTGCTTAGTATTGTTGATTTCGACGTGATCTTGTGTATGGATTGGTTGTCTCAATGTCATGCTATTCTGTATTTCTACACTAAGATCTTGATTATTTTCCTAGCAGGGTGATTTCTTATTTGAAGGCCCAGCAGATGGTTGGGAAGGGACGTCAGTCATATTTGGCCTTTGTGAGGGAGGTTGGTGGTGATAATCCAACTATTGATTCTCTTCTGGTGGTGCGAGACTTTCCGGATATATTTTCTGCAGACCTGTTGGGCATGCCGACTGACAGGGATATTGACTTGGTGTCGGGCACTCGGCCCATTGCCATTCCTCCGTATCGTATGGAACCAGCTGAGTTGAAGGAATTAAAAGATCAGCTTCAGGAACTTCTTGATAAGGGTTTTATTAGGGCTAGTGTGTCGCCTTGGGGTGCACCAGTTCTGTTTGTGAATAAGAAGGATGGTACTACACGGATGTGCATCGACTATAAGCAGTTGAAAAAAGTTACAATCAAGAACAAGTATCATTTGACGTGTATTGATGATCTGTTTGACCAACTTCAGAGAGCGAGGGTGTTTTCTATGATTGATTTGATGTCTGGGTATCACCAGTTGAAGATTGGAGACTCGGATATTCTAAAGACAGCATTCAGGAACATTTATGGTCATTATGAGTTCCTTGTGATGTCTTTTGGGCTGACCAACACCCCAGTAATATTCATGCATCATATGAATATTGTATTTCTGTCTTATCTCGAATCATTTGTCATAGTATTCGTTGATGATATCCTGGTGTACTCACGTAGCTAGGAGGAGCATGCTCAACGCTTGAGCATTGTACTACAGCGGTTGGGGGTGGAGAAGATTTATGCCAAGCTCTCCAAGTGTGAGTTTTGCTTAGTTCAGTGGTGTTCTTGGGGCATGTGGTGTCCAGTGAGGGGATTAAGGTAGATCCAAAGAAGATTGAGGCAGTTCAGATTTATCCCAGACCGTCCTCAACTACTGATATTCGAAGCTTTCTCGGGTTGCCCGGTTATTATTGTCGCTTTGTGGAGGGTTTCTCGTCTATTGCATCGCCTTTGACCAAATTGATCCAAAATGGTGCTCCTTTCTAGTGGTCAAACGAGTGTGAGAAAAGCTTTGAGAAGCTCAACACTGCCTTGACCACAACTCCAGTTCTAGTTTTACCTTCAGCGTCAGGCTCTTGTATGGTGTATTGTGATGCTTCTCAGATTGGTATTGGGTGTTTCTTGATTCACGATGTTAGAATGGTTGCTTATTCTTCACGCCAGTTGAAGTCTCATGAGAAGAACTACCCTGTTCAAGATATGGAGTTGACAGCCATTGTTCATGCATTGAAGATTTGGAGGCATTATCTCTATGGTGTGTCTTGTGAGGTATTTACAGATCGCCGGAGTCTCGAGCACTTGTTCAAACAAAAGGATCTAAATTTGAGGCAGCAGAGATGGTTGGAGCTACTAAAGGACTATGATATTACTATTTTGTATCATCCCAGGAAAGCCAATGTAGTGGCCAATGCCTTGAGTAGAAAGGCGGTGAGTATAGGTAGCCTTGCATTAATTCAGGTTGGTGAGAGACCTTTTGAATTTTATGTACAGGCCTTGGCCAGCTAGTTCGTGAGATTAGATGTTTTAGATCCTAGTAAGGTTCTAGCTTGTGTGGTTTCACAGTCTTCCTTATACGATCGCATCATAGAGCGCCAATATGCTGATCCCCATTTGCTTGTCCTTAAAGACACATTTCAGCATGGTGATAACAGAGATGTTACTATTGGGGATAATAGGGTGTTGAGGATGTGGGGTCGGATTTGTGTACCTAACGTATATGGGCTACGTGAGTTGATCCTTGAGGAGGCCCACAATTCGCGGTATTCCATTCATCCGGGTGCCGCGAAGATGTACGAGGACTTGAGGCATCACTATTGGTAGAGGAGGATAAAGAAGGATATAGTGAGGTTTGTAGCTTGGTGCCTAAACTGTCAGCAGGTGAAGTATGAGCATCAAAGACCGAGAGAATTGTTTCATAGGATTAAGATTCCGGAGTGGAAATGGGAGCGTATCACCATGGATTTTGTAGTTGGACTCTCATGGACTTTGAGAATGTTCGATGCTATTTTGGTAATTATGGATTGGTTGACCAAGTCCGCGTATTTCATTATAGTTGGGACTACTTATTCTTCAGAGCGGTTGACTGACATTTACATCGGTGAGATTGTTCGCCTTCACGGTGTGCTAGTGTCCATCATTTCAGATCGGGGCACGCAATTTACATCGCATTTTGGAGAGTCGTGCAGTGAGAGTTGGGAACACAAATTGAGTTGATTACAATATTTCACCCTCAGACTGACGAATTATGAGAGCACTATTTAGATATTGGAGGATGTGCTACGCACTTGTGTCATAGATTTTTGGGGATCATGGTGCAGTTTTTTCTGCTCGCAGAGTTTGCCTAAAACAATAGCTACCAATCGAGCACTCAGATGGCTCTGTATGAGGCTTTGTATGGAAGACGGCGTCGGTCTATGGTGGAATGGTTTGAGCTAGGTGAGGCTAGGCTATTGGGTACTGACTTTGTTCAGGATGATTTGGACAAGGTTAAGTTGATTCAGGATCGGCTTCGCATGTCGCAGTCTAGACAGAAGATTTACGCCTATCGGAAGGTTCGTGATCTTGCTTACATAGTTGGGCAGAAGGTGCTTCTCAAGGTTTCACCCACGAAGGGTGTTATGAGGTTCGGGAATAAGGGCAAGTTAAGCCCTCGGTATATTGGGTCGTTTCAGGTGCTTCATAGGATTGGAAAAGTGGCTGACAAGCTTTCCTTTTCACACAGTACGTCGAGTGGTATCCAATATTTCATGTTTCTATGCTCCGGAAGTATGTCGGCAATCTGTCACATGTTTTTGATTTCAGCACAGTTCAGTTGGATGGTGATTTGACTTATGATGTGGAGCCGGTGGTCATTTTGGGTCGACATGTTAGAAAATTGAGGTCAATGGATGTAACTTCAATGAAGGTGCAGTGGAGAAGTCAACCAGTTGAGGAAGCTACTTGGGAGACCGAGTGGGAAATGCAGAGTAGATATCCACGCCTATTTGAGACTACAGATACATTTCTGGATCCATTCGAGGATGAACTTTTCTTTAAAAGGTGGAAGATGTAATGACCCGACCGGTTGTTTTGAGAGCTGTAGCCTCATTCCCCCATTCTGCTCATTTTATGCTTAATAGTTGCTATGTGACTTGCCGAGGTAGTTCGTTCGGTTCTGGGGATGTTACAAAGTGAGTTGAGACACTTAGTCTCAAGGTTGGAATCTTTAGTTGAAAAGGTTGACCGGATGTTGGCTTATGTGTAAAAAAAATCCGAAATTGAGTTTTGATGGTTTATTTAGCTTCGTTGGGTAATTTTTGACTTAGGAGTGTGTCCTGATAGTGATTTGGAGGTCCGTGGTTGAATTAGACTTGAAATGGCAAAAGTTGGAAATCTACAAGTTTGACCAAGAGATGACTTTGTGGTTACGGGGCTCAGATTGGGGTTCTGGAGTTGGATTAGGTTCGTTGTGTCATTTATGACTTGTGTGAAAAATGTGAGGTCAATCGGGCGTGATTTGATAGGTTTCAACATCAAATGTAGAAGTTAGAAGTTCAAAGTTCTTTAGGATTTAATCAATGCGCGATTCCTGGTTTTATGTTTGATAAGATTTGAAGGCTCGACTAAGTTCGTATCTTGTTTTAGGACTTATTGGTCTGTTTGGTTGAGGTCCCGGGGGCCTCGGGTGGATTTCAGATGGTTAACGGGTCAAATTTTTTACTTGGTGATTTGCTGAAATTTTCTGGTGCACAAGTTTGGTTTCCTTAAACGCAATCATGTGGATAGGTCTGCGATCGCGCGAGCTTAATTGGGTAGTGGAGGTCTTTGTTATATGCATTCGTAAGATGGGGACTGTGATTGTGTAGTTGTGGGATGCAGTGAATCACGAACGCGTGGCTAAGGTCGCATTTGCGTAGAGTATAGAAAGCAGCAGCTGACGTCACACGGTTCTTCTTCGCGATCGAGTGAAGAGGGACGCGATCGCGTAGGTTGAGGAATCATTTGTTCACATTCACACAGGGGTTGACACGTTCGTGTAGGGTTAAATTTTTGGGAAGCATAATTGTGCTTCGTGATCGCAAAGCATTTTCCGCAATCACGACTAAGGATATATGGGCAGACTTAAATATTTCAAAAACGAGGGTTTGAGTTTATTTCACAAATTTGGTTCTGGGAGCTCAGCTTGATGCAATTCTTGGAGAGGTTTTCAAGGAAGTGATTGGGGTAAGTGATTCTGACATAATTTTGGTTAAATCCTATGTTTATATTTTTGATTTCATCATTTAATTAGTGGTTTGGATTGAAAAATTGGAGAAAAATGGATGAAAGTCCTTAGGCCAAATTTTGGGGATTTGATTGAGATTTTAGTATAAAATTTGAGTAATTTTTGTATGGGTGGACTCGTGGTTGAATGGATGGTCGAATTTTGTGACTTTTAATGGATTCCGAGACGTGGGCACGGAGGTTAACTTTTGAGTTGACTTTTTGACTTTCTATTAAGAACTTAAAATTTTTATATGGAATTGATTCCTATAGCTTGAGTTGATCGTATCTAATTATTTGTGGCTAGATTCGAGACGTTTGTAGGTTGTTTCGCGAGGCAAGGTCTTCTTGGAGAAGAGCTTTGTACAATTTGAGGTAAGTAACACTTCTAAACTTGGTTCTGAGGGTATAAAACCTTGAATTACGTGTTATGTGATTGGTGTTGAGATGACACACATGCTAGCTGACGAGCGTGTGGGTGTGCACCGTAAGAATTGTGAGTTAGTCGATCCATAGAACTGTATAGTTGAATAATCTTTTTCTCACCCGTATTTTCACCATGTGTTAGAGCAATTGAGCTGCCTGTCATGATAGACATTCTGCTTAGGCTACAACTTGGTAATATTGGACCCACAGAGGTCGTGTTACATATTGAATGATTTTCTTAATTTTCCATTTTGTACTCATTCACATCTATTATTTGCATATTATATCTCAATCTCTGTTGTCCTTTATTGATACACTAAATCATCATTATTTGGGCTGATTATCAAGATTCTTATTAACAGAGAGATTAATGACTGAGTGAGGCTGAGGGTCTATTGTGAGTGATATTCATGATATCGGGTTGCACGACGCAACATGCTTTATTAATTCATGCCAGGATTTGGCTTATTGTAGCGCTTGGGATGGATCATCCCCTTTGGAGTCTGCACATCCACAATTGGCACAGTTGCTATTGATTTACATTTGGCCTGGATCTCCTTTGTTGTAAGGCCCCGAAAAATTTTGCTAAGCAATATAGGATTTCGGGGTGCTAGGTAGACTAATTATAATATTTTATGTGCTTTAAATATGATGTAAATGAATTGGATGTGGTGAATAAGTGTATGAGTCGTATAATAAGTAAGGTGGGGTCCAAGGAGAGTCCTAAGTCTAAGCCAAATGGGAAAATTTCATAATAGGCTAAAATTCCAAATGTACTTGCACTAGTCCACACTTTGAACAAGATTATATAAATATGTATAAGGTAATATGTTATGAATAACATATCAAATGAAATTTCTTCGAGTCTAGTTTCCAACTCTTCAAACCGTTCGTCATTTGGACATTCCTACGTAAAGTTATGATCAAATTACCAAAAGCTGGAAAAATGCGATCCTGTGTCGAATCTGCGATTGCATTTCTGTCGCATTTTTGACTATGCGATCGCAGATCTGTCGCAAATTGGGCTAGTGTTGCCCAGTTTTGGGAACCTTTTTCGCGATGCATTCTGCGGCTCACATTCTTGTTTTGCGGTCCATTATGCGATCGCAAACCTTGTTTCAGAGGCTTATTTTTCCTATTTTTATAACCCGACCCCATATTCATAAATAGGTTTAGGGGCTTCATTTGGGGTCATTTTATACTGATTCTAAAGAGAGATGAGAGCATATAGAGAGAGAATTAAGGGGCCTAACTTCATAATCACCCAAATCTTGCTCAAGCCTTCAAGAATCAAGGAAGATAACCTTAGATTGTCCTTCATCCGGGTAAGTCCTACTCCCAAAAATTTCATGCAAGAGGTTAGGGGTTCAAATATGTTGTGAGGGTTAGAAATAGGCCATGCATGTGGGACTAAGTGGTAGTATGTGATATTAAACAACCAATTTGGGTAGGTCATGTTAAAATTTGGGTGAGGGAAGAAGAAATTGCCATTTCTAAACCTTGTAGTCTACTTCACATGTTAGGTGTTTGATGAAATTCCTAAGAGAGTTACTCCATGGGTAATCTTCTTAATTATTAATCTATTTCCGCTATCTCGTTATAGATTATTATTTCAAGAGGTGTTGGTGTATAGTATAACTTAAGGAAAAGCTCTTTGAGTATGTATGGCTAACTCTAATCCTTGTAGGATAAACCCATGGTGTTCACTTTTCGGGTATGATTCTCTTGTTGGATATCTATGGAATTTATGTGTTCTACGTGCCTACTTGAGAAATTCTTGCTTCTATGTCGTTCCATGATATTACCATATCGTTGTGCTACTTGAGTATATGAGTTGTGATCATTATGTTCCTTTTTCTACTACGTGTGCGATCCTTGAATATGATGGGTGTGGTAAATGTGAAATATTGGAATGGTATAAAATATGAATCAAAAAGTTGTAATTATATGAATGTGAGTAAAGAGATGGTAATGATATGAAATATGAATCAAGAGGTTGAATTGATATGAAATATGAATTAATGGATTGGATGGTTATGGAATAAGGATTAAAGGAAGGATGAATTGTTGTGAAATATGAATCAAGGGAGTCTAATGATATGAAAGATGAATCCAAAAGAAATATGTGTTGGGTAACAAAAAGGTTAAGAATGATGTAAGTGACCTAAAACATCCATAATTGTAGCAGGAGGATGTCCTAGGGGTGAGAAGGCCTATCCGGTCTGGCGGGGATCGGACTTCATACCGTACACATGGATGACTTGATGTTATGATATGATTATGATTTGATGATGATAACTGTCCTCACTATTTTCAGTTGAGATGGACTATCCGATCGGGCAGAGATCGGGCTCCATGTGATGTGCACGAGCCACGATGTAAGCCTATCCAATTCGGGCAGAGATCGGACTCCGTGTGACCAAGCCACGATGGTGATATGTGATGTGATTGAAATTCGGACCTCACCTAGGATGGATTAGACGATCGGGAAGAGATCGGACTCCATTTGACAATGACATGGTGGATCAGTAATAATAATAACAAGATGAAACTTAAAAGAACATAATCCAAAAGATGGTAAAACGGGATGAGAATGTGGAAATTCTTGTTTGTGTTTTCCCTTGCTTCGGTGCATTGTTGTATCATAACTCTACTTGAGTTTGACTGTTGATGTTTATCCTATCTAGAGTAGGTTTGTCCATACATACTAGTACTATTCAATGGTATTAACGCCCCTTATGTCGGGGGCGCTACATCTTTTAAATGGATGTAGGTGGTTCTGTAGCAGATAGCACTGATCGCCGATATTGGTGCCTTTCCTCCATCCCTTCAGCAGTTCTGGTGAGCCCCACTTCCTCTCGGGGCTGTGTGTAGTTCATGTTGACTCATTTTGTATATGTTGTTCTTTTGAGGTATAGCTGGGGCCTTGTTGCCGGCAAGTCTATGTATTCTTTTCCGTACTCTTAGAGGCTCCGTAGACATTATGTGGGTTGTATATATATATTTTGGGTAGTTGTCGTATTCACTCGTAATCGTGGTCCCGTATCGGGAATGTTGTATTTAGTATGTATATTATGGGAATATCAAATGCTAAAACTTTAAAAGAGGAAAAAATGGACTTTATGATTATGAAGGCACGTTTTGATTTTTTCTTGGTATTTCATATGAATAATGTATGCTATAAACACGGGGAAACACGTTGGGTAGGAAAGGCAAATCAGGTTCGCTTGACCGGGTTCGTTCGGTTAAGCGCCGGTCCAGTCCCTCGGTTTTGGGGCGTGAAAAACTTGGTATCATAGCCTAAGGTTTTAAAGTGCCCTAGGATGTCGCAGATCCGTGTCTAGTAGAGCCCTTCTTCTCGGTGTGTTGTTGACCATATCTATAATTAGGGGTCTATATGGACATTTAGGAATCTCACCATTCTTTGATACTCCAATCGTGCGATAGAGCTCAAGTTAGGGAGTTACTTTTCTCTCCAAGACTTACTCTCAAAATGATTAATCATGATACCATAATTTGCGAGTTTGAAGCCATGAGGAGGGAGTGATCCCACCATTGAGTCCGAGGGGATTGCCCAAGGACTTCTTAGGAGAATGTATTGATCTATGGATGGATTGGTAGAACCGATCGCTAAGAGGGGAGTGTCCTTGTCCCTATTGATGTCACTTCACCACCAAATCCAATAGTATATCGGCGTGGTACCAACGTACGTTAGGGATGTGGAGTCGAGGGGCATCGATTCAGCTATTGCCCTATCAACCTAAGGTCACCAAGTAAGTCACTCCTTAGCACAACCAACGTACTCTTATTGTATATGTACATCCATATTGAAGAACATTCATATGCATGGTCCTAATAAGTGTTGAGTCACAAACCATTGCATGTACCTACTCTTTGAACGAGATCCAATATTTCTTGAATCCACTCTACCGCAAATTTTCTTATATGCAATCTCTTATGACATCGAGGTCTATAATCATGTCCTTGAATTGAGTTGTAGCTATAGAATTACCATTTCCGGCGCACCTTTCTGAACTCTAACAATGGACTATACCCGAAGAATTTCTTCCCCAATGAATGGATGGACAATTCTAATATTTTCGCACAAAATAAACGGATATTTTCTCTCGTCCATTTATTCTTCTCTATTCGAAACCCTAGGCCATTTCTCTTCAAGTTTTTGCATCATCTGAATTTTGACATAGTGTCATAGTGAAGATCTTGCCTTGTGTCATCATCATCTCTAGTATGGTAGTGCCCTCTCTCTATCTCTGTTAAGGCTTTCATTTTGGCCTAGTGGTCAAAATCAGTAAGATTTTTATTTGTTTGGCGAGAATCTCCCTCTTCTTCAACATGTTATTTTCTAAATTTGGTCTGCTCAATTTCTTTTAAACATTATAAATCTCCATCGAAGCTGGGGACCGTTGAGCCTCTATGTAGCTGGATCATGCTGCTTATTCTTGTTGCCCATCTTATTCTTGAAGGTTGTTCTTCTTCTAGTTGTAAGGAAGATGAGAATTTTTGCTCCTCTTGTTTGCATAATACTTATTTGAGTGTCACTATATGTTAATTGCTCTATGTTGCTACGAATCCAACCGATTTTGATGTTTGTAGTGGCTCCCCTAGCCGTGAAGCTATTGAGTTTACTCCTAAAACCTCAAGTTCCCTTTTTGTTAGTTCATCTGACATACCTGGCTTTCCCCTAGTTGATGACCCATTTCTCAGTTCCAATTTCGAGGGCTGAATAAAGAGCATAATTGTGTTACTAGTATCTAGAAATGCAATTTCTTTTATCAATAGTAATCCACCCAAATTCTTTACCGATTCCGCTGAATACAAAAAATGGGATAGATGTAACAATACCTTTATTTTCTGGTTAACTAGTTTTTGGTCCTCTGATATTACTGGGGTTTTCAATATTCTGACATAACTAAAGAAAGATATAGAATTATAGGTGGAAAGACGAGTCCATCCATCCTCTTACTTTAACTACGAAGCTGCTTCATTAACTATCAGCTATACTATCCCTTCTGAATCCTATTCCCTTAGAAGCACTATCCTTAAAGGTTGAACTCTAAACCAGAAAGAGTAGCTCTAATTTTAAAATACTTCTAGATATGTGGTCAATGGATTAATAAATGCCACAAATTACATGGGTTCCCACTTCACTTCAAGTTCATCAAAGGTTGATAGCATGCTGCAATTTCTGAATCATCTATGCATATGCTAACCTAACAATCCTCTTCCCAGTCTAACTCCCGCTTTTAGTTTTGGGGTTCACCAAGGAGAAACACACCTAGTAACACATTCCTATGTCAAGCCTTGCTCTCGGCTAAGTCTTATAGCGTCTCCAAATTTGGTTGGTAATAACTTGTTGTGTAGAAGTGTGTTGTAGTGCTTCGTTATGAAGTAAAGTTGCTAAACGTAATTGGATTTTTAAATTCGTGAGCTATACATCATGTGACTATATGCGGAGATCTTCTTTCAAAAATTTAGCTCCTCGTAATCCCTTATATTATCACATTTCCTAGTGGTTACGATGTAAAGGTCACTTCTATAAGCTCTCTCACTTCCTTTTCATTTGTCTTGCATCATGTGTTGTTCACTCGTAATCTTCAATGCGATATTATCTCAGTTTCTCGACTAGTTATCCAACTATATGATTTGTTCTAATTGGCCTCACTTTTATGTACTCTACAATTTCCCTGAGAGTGGGCAACTTTCCCCTTTACTACAGATTTCTAATGTCTTCAACTCTGTATAAGCTTATTGATTCCAAGTGGTGCTCTTAGTTGTGCTGCCTTACTATCTTTTCATCTGGTAACTCTCCTTGTGAATCTAATTTTATGCCTTATGGCATTAAGGGTCAGGGTATGTTCCTTTTGTTAGGATAAAAGATATTGCTCGCACTCCTTGTGAGATTTTCTCCTATAAAAATCATCTACCTGCTCTGCTTGTCCCTATCACTAGATAACTCAGGTTACTCGTCTTCGATAAGTGCATTACTAGTTCTCACACTTTCATAATTATTCATATGGTCACTTCGAGTCTTATTCTACACTAACTCGTAATGATTTTAAGTACTTTCTCGCCATTGTTGACAATTTTCTAGGGCTATGAGGGCCTGTCTCATGGGTTCCAAAATTAATGATTTTCCTTAAAATTCAAGATTAAATTGCCATGATTTCAAACCAAAGTGTGTCCCCTTTTCAAAAGTCATAAATTGGTCGGATTTGATGAGGTTATGTGGCTCTCTGCTCACTCAGCTCCTATGAGTATTGACAACGTCATTGTCATGTATGGGAACTTTGCTACCTCTAGCATTCCACCGCCTTGGGAACGGTTAGATTGTTCGAATTATGATAATCTCACAAGTAGATGACTTCTTTTCCATCCTCATGCGCTTGTGGCATAAAGTCCTTGTGTCGCTTATTGTTAGGAGTGAAATCAAATTCCACGTATTTCATTTGAGGCTTCAATCACACCCATGTTGCAAGAGTCGTACCATTTGAGCTCAACTACTTACCTTACACTCAGGGACACAAATGGTGTATCCTACTTGATCACTTCTTTAAAATCTCAAGTTCACATACATGGTATCCACCTTATCTAAGAATACTAGTTACCACTATGCTTCATTTATCTGATAATTGATGTATCACTCTGTGATCACATATATTCAGGGGGTAATCTTATGGTCAATTTATTATGGCACATCTTAGAGTAATCGTGGAGGTCACCACATGTTTAGTTTGGGTGTTCGCCTAGAGATTTAGAATTCAGGAGGGTGAACCGATTATTCTCAAAAATTCCCCCCGTAGATGTTATGTGAATTAATAATGAAGGGTACATAAGCTCATTTCCCATTAGGTTGCACTAGGAGTATGATGTCTCCCCGTAGTTGTTCCTCATGTATTTGTGTTTTCATATGTCTATGTCTACGAATGTAGTTGGAGATCCTTTGTGTATCATCCTGATGTAAATTATCGAAGGTGAAGTTAATGGATAGTTAGCTTATGCGAGGTATCTAGCTGTCATCCTTGTTAGGTAAGTTTTGGGGTTGGGATTGCTCCGTGAATGTGTTATGGAAAAGCTTGTAAGTCGAGGAGGCCACCTTAAAGGCCGAAAGTGTCAAGGAAAGAAAATATTTTCTCTTGATTGTATATCAATTAGTTTTGACGTAAAAGGTACCCTATAGGTGTTATGATCTAAAAATGTGCAGTCCATGTTCAGGTGTCATTATGATAATGTAGGTCTTGTGATGCTGAAAATTAGTGTTATGGGTATATACATTATGGTGCTTTGTCGAGTTATTGATGAGTTTTTAGGGTGGTTTTGGGTGATTCTCTGACAGATGGATAGGCCTAGTTACAAAGGAGATGCTGCCGAAATTTTTGAAAAATTTGAGAGTTAGTCAAAATTTAGGGACTTGAGGTAGGATATAAAAGAGATATGTTATGTTAGGTATTTGGGTCAGGCGCTACCTCTCATTCGAGGTCGAATGATCCTACGAGGGGGAGAATGTAAGGCCCCAAAAAATTTTGCTAAGCAATATAAGATTTCGGGGTGCCAGGTAGACTAATTATAATATTTTATGTGCTTTAAATATGATGTAAATGAATTGGATGTGCTGAATAAGTGTATGAGTTGTATAATAAGTAAGGTGGGGTCCAAGGAGAGTCCTAACTCTAAGACAAATGGGAAAATTTCATAATAGGCAAAAATTCCAAAGGTACTTGCACTAGTCCACAATTTGAACGAGCTTATAGAAATATATATATAAGGTATTATGTTATGAATAACATATCAAATGAAGGGTCTTCGAGTTTAGTTTCCAACGCTTCAAACTGTTCGTCATTTGGACATTCCTACACAAAGTTATGATCAAATTACCAAAAGATGGAAAAATGTGATCGTGTGTCGAATCTGTTATCGCATTTCTGTCGTATTTTTGATTCTGCGATCGCAGATTTGTCGCAAATTGGGCCAGTGTTGCCCAGTTTTGAACCTATTTCGCGATGCATTCTGCAGCCCACATTCTTGTTTTGCGGTCCATTATGCGATCGCAAATCCTGTTTGAGAGGCTTATTTTTCCTATTTTTATAACCCGACCCCATTTTCATAAATAGGTTTAGGGGCTTCATTTGGGGTCATTTTGTACTGATTTTAAAGAGAGATGTGAGAATATAGAGAGAGAAAGAAGGGGCCTAACTTCATAATCACCCAAATCTTGCTCAAGCCTTCAAGAATCAAGGAAGATAACCTTAGATTGTCCTTCATCCGGGTAAGTCCTACTCCCAAAAATTTCATGCAAGAGGTTAGGGTTCAAATATGTTGTGAGGGTTAGAAATAGGCCATGCATGTGGGACTAAGTTGTAGTATGTGATATTAAACAACCAATTTGGGTAGTTTATGTTAAAATTTGGGTGAGGGAAGAAGAAATTGCCATTTCTAAACCTTGTAGTCTATTTCACATGTTAGGTGCTTGATGAAATTCCTAAGAGAGTTACTCCATGGGTAATCTTCCTAATTGTTAATCGATTTCCGCTATCTCGTTATATATTGTTATTGCTAAAGGTGTTGGTGTATGGTGTAACTTAAGGAAAAGCTCTTTGAGGTATGTACGACTAACTCTAATCCTTGTAGGATAAACCCATTGTGTTCACTTTCCGTGTATGATTCTCTTGTTGGATATCTATGGAATTTATATGTTCTATGTGCCTAATTGAGAAATTCTTTCTTCTATATTGTTCCATGCTATTACCATATCGTTGTGCTACTTAAGTATATGAGTTGTGATCATTATATTCCTTTTCTACTATGTGTGCGATGCTTGTATATGATGGGTGTGGTAAATGTAAAAGATTGGAATGGTGTGAAATATGAATTAAAAAGTTGTAGTGATATGAAATGTGAGTAAACAGATGGTAATGATATGAAATATGAATCAAGAGTTTGAATTGATATGAAATATGAATTAATGGATTGGATGGTTATGGAATATGGATTGAATGATGAATTGTTGTGAAATATGAATCAAAGGACTCTAATGATATGAAAGATGAATCCAAGAGCAATATGTGTTGGGGAACAAAAATGTTAAGAATGATGTAAGTGACCTAAAACATCCATAATTGTACCAGGAGAATGTCCTAGGGGTGAGAAGGCCTATCCGGTCTGGCTGGGATCGCACTCCATGCCGTACACCTGGATGACTTGATATTATGATATGATTATGATTTGATGATAATTATTGTCCTCACTATTTTAAGTGGAGATGGCCTAGCCGATCGGGCAGAGATCGGACTCCGTGTGCTGTGCACGAGCCACAGTGTTAGCCTAGCCGATTCGAGCAGAGATCGGACTCCGTGTGACCAAGCCACGGTTGTGATATGTGATGTGATTGAAATTCGGACCTCACCTATGATGGCTTAGCCGATCGGGCAGAGATCGGACTCCGTGTGACAACAACACGGTGGATTATTAATAATAATAACAAGATGAAACTTAAAAGAACAAAATCCAAAAGATGGCAAAACGGGGCGAGGATGTGGAAATTCTTGTTTGTGTTTTCCCTTGCTTCGGTGCATTGTTGTATGATACCTCTACTTGAGTTTTACTGTTGATATTTATCCTATCTAGAGTAGGTTTGTCCATACATACTAGTACTATTCAATGGTATTAACGTCCCTTATGTCGGGGGCGCTACATCTTTTAAATGGATGTAGGTGGTTCTGTAGCAGATAGCGCAGATCGCCGATTTGGTGCCTTTCCTCCACCCCTTCAGCAGTTCTGGTGAGCCCCACTTCCTCTCGGGGCTGTGTGTAGTTCATGTTGACTCATTTTGTATATGTCATTCTTTTGAGGTATAGCCGGGGCCTTGTTGCTGGCATGTCTATGTATTCTTTTCCGTACTCTTAGAGGCTCCGTAGACATTATGTGGGTCATACATATATATTTTGGGTAGTTGTCCTAGTCACTCGTAATCGTGGTCCCGTATCGGGAATGTTGTATTTAGTATGTATATTTTGGGAATATCAAATGCTAAAATGTTAAAAGAGGAAAAATGGACTTTATGATTGTGAAGGAACGTTTTGATTTTCTCTTGCTATTTCATATGAATAATGTATGCTATAAACACGAGGAAACGCGTTGGGTAGGAAAGACAAATCAGGTTCGCTTGACCGGGTTCATTCGGTTAGGTGCCGGTCCCGTCCCTCGATTTTGGGGCGTGACACTTGTATTGTGTTGAGTTTTATTTCTAAACTTGGAAGCATGTCTAAATTCTTATACCATTACCTATAGATTATAAGTTTATGAGATATCAATGTCATATTTTTTGTAACATTCCGTACAGTTAATGCTACATGTGGATTGTAATACTCAAACCTATCATTACTTTCAGTCCAAAGGTTAGATTGGTTACTTATAGAGTTGGTTATATTCAGGCTATACCCTGCACACGATGTGCAGATCCAAGTGTTTCCGGTCACGGCGATTGTCGATTCTCAGAGCTAAGTCATTCGGGGATTATCAAGGTAGCTACCCTGACGTCCGCAGGCCGTGACTATTCTCCCATATTCCTCAATCTTATTTATTCAGTTTCACTTTTTCAAGACAGTAATTTAGACTTTTGTTGTATAGATGCTCGTGTACTCAGTGACACCCTATTTTATGGAAGACTTCTATATTGAGTTATGTCATTTTGTCCAGTTTTATGAGAATTTTTCTTACTAAAATCTATTTCAGTTTATTTTAAATTTGAAAGTGTTGGAAGTGTTTAAGTTGTCAGCTTGCCTTGTAACTTGATAGACGCCATCACGACAAGTTTAATTTTGTGTCGTGACAATATATGACCACAACTATAACATGTAATCTAACATGCTTTTAGCCCATAGTGTCCAAATAAAGTTCCAAAAGCCTAGACATGATCTATAACATGAGTAATAATGCTTAAGTATTCATGTAAACAAGTAAATTGTCTATCAAGTAGAACATGTATCCAAACAAGGCATGGAGAAAAATAAAATATATTCCAAGTATAGTATAACCTCGGTATCCACATATATGCGCATTTCCTCGCATATGTGCTACTCCCTAACACGTAGCATTTGGCATATAAGTCTATTTCAGAAAATTCCCTAAAGTTGAGGTTAAACAAGAATTTGCCTTTATTCTGTAAAATTTGACTTTTCTAGCTCCATATCTATCAAATGAGCCCAATCTAGCTTAAAGAGTACTCAAAGAAGTCAAATAAATCTTTAGAAAATAACTCTAAATGAGAGGGCTTCGATGTTTTAAATTAAACAAAAAGTCAACCTGGGCCCACGTGGTCAAACCCAAAACTAAAGTCGGATCCTGTTAGCCCATAACTTCACAAGTCCCACATAATCACTTTCTAAAATCAAGTCCAAATCAATGTTCAAAACTCCAAAATATACTTTTTTAACTTTCAAGTAAAAAATCCTCCCTTTTCATTTTGAATCCTGTCGTAGGCAAAACCAATGATAAATTCATGTTGTAATTATAAACTTGATGGAGAACCACTTACTCTATCGTCTTAAATGAAAATTGCTTTAAACACTGACAAAATTTTAGTTCTCTAGCTCCCAAATGGACAAAATAAAGCCCAAATACTAAAAGAAGTTGTATACACAAGTGTAGAAATTTTTAGTGTTGATTTTCAATAATGATAGTATTTTGCTTTAGTAAAATAGTCATAACGTTTAATAAATACACTAGAATAATGAATGGTTTAATTTTTTGAAAACTGGATTTAAATGTCACGACCCAAACTGATGGGCCGCGGCGGGCACCCGGCACCTTACTCAACCGAGCACCAACGTAACGTATCTTTGTTATTACATCATCATATACACGTGACATATGAGTCTAATAGGCCAACATAATCATTTATAAACTCAAAACATAGACCGACAAGTCCGTACATTCTTTAACGCACACGACATATGTCTACAAGCCTCTAAGAGTACATAAATATCGTAAAGGTCGGGTCAGAGTCCCGCCATACCAAACAATACACATCTAAATCATACTAACCAAACAAGCAACTCCGAAGCAAATGGAGTGCACCAACATCTTCCACTGAGCTGATAGACTATTTGGAGGGCTCTCGACCCGTCTATCGGGACCTGCGGGCATGAAATGCAACGTCCCCCAAGCAAAAGGGACGTCGGTACGACTAATGTACCGAGTATGTAAGGCACATAAATAAATACATAAGAGACATAGATGACATAAAGATTACATGACTCAACCTGTAAGTCTGAATAAATTTGTAAATCATAAATTACTTTTAGCATCATGCATATGCGTATGAATATCATGTCTTGCATAGGTACATGTTTCATAATATCATCAGCCTCTGAGGGCATCCCATCATATCATAAAGGCCATTGTGAAAAAAATCATCATCGTATACCATCTGAGCTGGTGGTGTGTATAAAACGCCGTAACCTTTCCATATCTCATATACATATATATACATACATATATACGCGTATGTAGCGCCGTTTGAATCATATTTCAGCCACTGTGGGCAACATCGCCATCATATGCCAGCTGATCAGGTGGTGGTGCGTATATAACTCCGTAACCTTTTTCCGTATCCCATATATATATTTACATATATACGCGTATCTAACACCATCTAGTCGTGGGTCAATGCACATGAATGCAATGCATGAAAAGTACGTTAATAAAATCTTCCGGGGCTTCGTAAGACCATTTTGCTTTTGAGTAATATCATAAAGGAAACTCTTTTCAACTTTCATATCTTTCTGAGACCCATGAACAGATGATAAAATATTATGACACATGGAAATTCAAGAACATAGATATTTCTAATACTTCTACGAATAGAGTCATTTATGGAATTTACGCATTTGCACGTTTCGTTCGTATTGCATGGTTCATGCCAAAAGAAAGAAGGGATAGCCTTAACATACCTGAGTTGATTCTATTGGAAATCCCTTTAACACACGTTAATTGTGATAACACGTAACTGCATGATCGCAGTAGAGAAAAATCCGTATGATATTCTTGAGAAAGATTGCACCGTACCCTGTTATAATTGCAAAATCTCACTTTGACTTGAATTATTGAAGCCATGCGTTTCTTGGATACACACAGATGTATATGAAATGACCCAAATAACATGAAGTACTATAGTATCGTCTTTCTTCCTTCTCCTGTTGATGGTTTTCATGGCCTAAGAGCTTTATAAGAATGACAATGTTATTCAGAATACACTTGGTTTTGAGGTTCAGATTGTTGTGTAATGCTTAAGACCAACTTTTGAATCTAGTGTGGTTGTTGGTCTGATGGTAACGTGAAATTTGATGTAAATAATAACATTAGTTCTGAATTTTTAACACTATGACTTGTGGGCCCCACCTTTTAAGCCACTAAACATACTAATTTGACACCTTGAATTCTGACTTAATAGTCACTTCTTGCTTAGTCCCTTGGCAGCCACGTTTTGTGCCCTTTTGGCCTTATCTCAATCACAATTATTTATTAATCTTATCCAAATATATCTCCAATTAATTAGGTAATGTCCGTTACCCGGTAATTAACCAATTACCCGCATAATTAAAAAAAATTTGTCTCAACTTAATTAAATACTACTCTCTTTTAACATACCTTGTACACCTTATGATTATGTAGTTCCTTGTATGGCACTACTCCATAAATACCGAGTATTTTAGCTCGGGCCGTAGTTTACCCCAACATGCCAAACTTTGAAAAAATTAGTTTCCTTCGATATTACTTACCCTCTTACCTTCACGAATTTACTCATCACTTATAATCCTTATAATCACCAAATAATCTTTTCCTTGGACTGATGTTAATTACCTTATGACAAATTCAACGTACATTAGTGCAGGGGGTGACATCATCGTAACATATTACTGCAGATCATAACATTGTCATAACATAATACTGTGAGACATAATATTGACGTAATATTTCGGGGTGTAACATCATTCCCCCCTTTGGGACATTCGTCCTCGAATGTCGACCAATGCACTTATCATTTTCTTAACTTATATCTTTCGAATACTTTAGAACTTTCCTTGTCATCTAGGCGACTGTTCTGTGAATAGTTCCAAAGTATAGGGCATCCCTCCTTAGGCCTCCTTCTCACACCACAACTTGTAGTCGGAATCCTTCCAATCTCGTAACTCTTGCTACCTTCTGTCCTGCAGCCTGTACGACTTTTTCCTTGTAAGTAAGCCTATACGGCTCTTCTTTCCTTTATCCTCCATATTTTACCCAATCTCTAGGCTTCACTTTGTAGACATATACAGAGCTTGATAAGGTGTTCCTCTGAGCGTCTATGAGTATACTGAAGTTCTTTGCTCGATACTTTGTTGAACTTACGATTATTGCTATATCTTAATCCATAGATCCGTTTATCCATCTGTATGACTTTACTGCATTAAGATAGGTCATACTATACTATAACTTTTACTTTGATTATTGTTACTGAGGTCTGCTACCAATCTCCAGGTTACTGCCTCGCTTATCCTATATGTATAAATCTAAGTCCGTTAACGCTTATTCATTACTATTTATCTTAATATTGATGGCCCAAACGTCATCTTGTATCTACCACAATTAAACCCCTATTCTACTACCAGGGCAGCATTCCATCTCTTTTCAATGCTACGTATGACGAGTAACTCATTTGAGTTTATTCAGGCTATACCGAGCTTTCTATAACTTAGAGAAACCATTAGCTCTCCTGTTTCATGGGCTCAGTCCTGAAGACTTATTCCTTCTCGTCACTCTCTCACTTGCCCTTTCTTATCCTTCCTCCTGTCTTGTAGAACCTTGTCGCTTCACCATACAATAACTTGCGACCTGCACGTATCTATTTATACTACTTGCAACCTTCTTTCAACTTGCTTGCACCATCCCTTATGTTATTCTGGAACATCCAGCAAGACATCACATCGTCTCTAATTCCTCTTTAATCGCTTAACCAGACCTCTCAGTACCTAGCAACCTTGGGCTAAAAGGTATGCCACTAACAACGCTGCTATTATTCCTGGATACTGAATCTCAACACTTCTAGCCTTCTTATCTGCAGTATAGACTATTCATAACCTTATGTATTTGAGTATTTTGTACGTTGTTCACCATTACCCCCACATTTTTCTATCTCTTTCATAACCTTCATTCCACATAGGTATAATCTATCTCCACAACCCGAGGCTTTATTATAATACTTGCACCTTTGGTGCATACACAATCTGGTGGGAGCTTCGTACTGACTTCTTATGAGGCTGGTACTCTTCAGTTGGTTCCATCGTATAGCTGTTATAAAATATGGTTACAGTACTATAATTTTTTTTACCTCTGCTATTTAAGAGTGATCCTAAGGTCTATAATTTCTTGGTCCACTCCTGTTTTGTTTAGTCGATGTAACTCTTTAGTTTCCCCTTCTTTCTAATAAGTCTTTATGTAGGCTTAAGCTATCTTCCAACCTGTGGCTCCTGATATTAGTTATTACTTTAGCCTTTCATAGGCGTTGAGGGATATTCATGATAAAATTCTTTAACAATTCAATCCTTCGTCTATGACCTGGGCTCAATTCTTTCTTTGAAGTATACCAGAATCTTCTACGGCTGTATATGTTGCAAGTATAAAACTCTAAACCCTTAAGTGCGTTCATAACGTAACTAACTCTGGATCATTGGTCGGATGATTTCTTTTGTTCCATCTTAGCTTTTTTCAACATATGCTATTACTTTTCCTGGTTGTTCCCACTTGTTGCATAAGTACATGGCTTATCTGTGTGCCCACACATATTTGAATTCCATACAACTCATATAATCATGAATATCACTTATGATTTTTATCCCTGTTCATTAGCCACTGCATGTGCCGCTTTCTTAGGGAGTGCATACAATGTTGTTTTGAGACTGTTGTCACACAAAAATTTCCTCTTTGGTTCGTTGTGCTGAGGTTCAAGCCTTCTTCCTTAGTTCCCCAGCTAGGCTTTCATCATAGTACTTAGGGAAGACCCTTTGGCTCTTGTAAAGTTGTGAGCCTATGACATTGTTTACTTGACGGACCTTCTGATGTCCTCCTTTTCCTATACTCATCCATAGTTGCTTACCTCTGTATTCTTGTGCTTGTAGGGTTTCTTCTGAACTGATATTTTGATTATATTCTAGTGGAATTCTCTTTTATTTCCGTAATACTCATACATTACCTTTTTAACTTCGCCAACTCTTATACTAATATATCTCAAGTATTACAATGTCATAACTGCGGAGCTGAATTCCCCATATTGGGGTTCCCTGTGTTTATCTTGTATTGATCTGCTTGTTGTCTTTATCCTCTTGTCTATCTATAACAAGACTCTTCTTGAATCAACTACTAACTGCTCGTTGGTCTGTTCTCATACCAATACTCCGCGTAATATTTCTTGGTTATTTTCTTAGTCTTAACTTACATCTTGTGCTGGCTCTTTATTTATCAATAACATCTCGGACCGGAAACCTTACTTCCTCTCCTTGGCGTCGTGTTTGCTTCATGTTATGATTGTACCATATAAGTAGGAGTTGAATGATTGTAATCTCATTCCTTTTTTGTTTTACCGCATTCTTCCTTTACCATTCCATGATTACTAGCACTATTTTATTCTGACTTCATGCCACACCACTCCATATTCCCTCTTTAGGGGAGTACTAACACTTAGTGCTACGATGATCTACATATAAATGTTTTACCTCTTCATCCTTGGCGTCTTTTCACATCATCGATGACCCTTACTCACCTTGCGGTAATTGTTCTGTACCAAGGATAACCAATTTCCTTACTCAAGAGGGATACATCTAGTGTAACCGGCACGTAGAATCCCTTCAGTTTAACTTTGCTCACATTGGTTGCTTTAGGGAAGTTTTTTTCCTGAATTTCTCATGAATGTTCTTCTTTTGTCCATTCTATTAACGCCGGGGCAAAATCTGAAATTCTGATGATACTGATTATTATCCAGTCGCTCAGTCCTTAATTCACGTATAGTTATCCTGTTCACCAGCCCATACTAACTTGTATTACTTTGGGGGGGGGGGTCTAACTTTTCCTTTTGTTTACGAACTTGTTTCTCAAAATGAGGATATGAATTTATGGCCTATACCCTTTTGTTGTCTCAAGGCCTGTCACTTCTCGTCTTTTCCTTCACTTGACTATAAACTCTGTAATGCTGTCATTTTTTTTCCTGATCTAATGTTGTCATCCATGTATCACATTTTACTCATAATGTACTCTCTTCTTATTTCCTGCTAACATTTCTGTCTATCACTTTATTCTGAAACTTATCGACAAGATATTCTTTTGCTTTTAGCTCCCCTTTTCTCCATCCACTGGCTCTTCGGGTTGCTTAACATTATTATTCTACTAGGGACGGGAGTCACACTAAGGGAATATTTATCCCTTCCAGGCTTTCAGTGCCTATAGTGCTCATATCTAGCTTTACTATTTAGAGTGCAACATCTGGGTATCTCACAAGGAGATGTATTAGCACATTTTCAATAATATTCAGAACTTTCAACTGACACAAACAATTCATCCATCATTTTGGGTTATTCAAACCTCAGCCAGATCCTGATAGCCCGTCCTCCTCTTATACTATTTCTATTGACCCCCAAAGGGCATAACTAGAATGGTTGTGACCGATTGTACATACTGTTGTTACTATTGATGGTAACTCAAAGTGCTTATATTTCTCTACCTGAGTTGAGAATACCGATAATCTTCATTAATTGGGCGCCTTGTGCTCTTCTTTATCTTGCTTCTTTTGCTTGTTCAAACTTGTATTTATGTTCTGAATCACTTATTGTCTTTCAGGTGGATAGGTATTCTTTCCTTAAGGCTTCTTATCATGAAGCTTACACCTTTCAGTATTTCCATGATCTGCTAAATACCTCACATTTACTTATCGTAGGCATCATACAAAAATCGAATTCCTCTGACTCAGCTTTTCAACAGCTATCTCTCTTTCCAACCGTCTTTTCGGATGTAGGTATCGTCTTATTACGAACAAGATAGAATTACAGAATTTGAATGCTTATAAGTGAGCTCTACCACACGATCTAGAGTAAGAAGAAAGAGTGACAGTCCTAAATGCCCTGTAGCCCCTTGCTTATAAGTGTGGTGCACGACACACCCATAAACAAGACAATACTAGACACGGCTTGTAGACTCCCTAGGACAGAACTGCGCTGATATAACTTTTGTCACGACCCAAACCAATGGGCCGCGACGGGAACCCGGTACCTTACTCAACCGAGCACCAATGTAACATATCTTTCTTATTACATCATCATATACACGTGACATATGAGCCTAATAGGCCAACATAATCATTTATAAACTCAAAATATAGGCCGACAAGGCCATACAATCTTTCACACACACGACATATGTCTACAAGCCTCTAAGAGTACATAAATGTCATAAAGGTCGGGTCAGAGTCCCTCCATACCAAACAATACACGTCTAAATCATACTAACCAAACAAGCAACTCCGAAGAAAATAGAGTGCACCAACATCTTCCGCTGAGCTGATCGCCTATTTGGAGGGCTTTCAACCTGTCTATCGGGACCTGCGGGCATGAAACGCAGCGTCCCCAGGAAAAAGGGACGTTAGTACGAATAATGTACCGAGTATGTAAGGCACATAAATAAATACATAAGAGACATGGATGACATATAGAATACATGACTCAACCTGTAAGTCCGAATAACGTTGTAAAACATAAATTACTTTTAGAGTCATGCATATGCGTATGAATGTCATGTCGTGCATAGGTACATGTTTCATAACATCATCAGCCTCTGAGGGAATCCCATCATATCATAAAGGCCATTTTGGGCAAAATCATCATCGTATACTAGCTGATAAGGTGGTGGTGCATATATAACACCGTAACCTTTCCCATATCCCATATACATATATATACATACATATATATGCGTATATAACGCCGTTTGAATCATATTTCAGCCACTGTGGGCAACATCATCATCATATACAAGTTGATCAGGTGGTGGTGCGTATATAACAACGTAACCTTTTCCCGTATTCCATATACATATATTTATATATATACGCATATATAACGCCATCTGGTCATGGGTCAATGCACATGAATGAAATGCATGAAAAGTACGTTAATAAAATCTTTCGGGGCTTCGTAAGACCATTTTTCCTTTGAGTAATATCAGAAAGTAAACTCTTTTCAACTTTCATATCTTTCTGAGAACCATGAACATATGATAAAATATTATGACACATGGAAATTCAAGAACATAGATATTTCTAATACTTCTATGAATAGAGTCATTTATAGAATTTGCGTATTTGCACTTTTCGTTCGTATTGCATGGATCATGCTAAAAGAAAGAAGGGATAGACTTAACATACCTGAGTTGATTCTCTTGGAAATCCCTTTAACACACGTTAATTGCGATAACACGTAATGGCATGATCGCAGTAGAAAAAAATCCGTATGATATTCTTGAGAAAGATTGCACCGTACCTCGTTATAATTGCAAAACCTCACTTTGACTTGAATTATTGAAGCCATGCGTTGCTTGGATACACACAGATGTATATGAAATGACCCAAATAACATGAAGTACTATAATATCGTCTTTCTTCCTTCTCCTCTTGATGGTTTTCATGGCCTAAGAGCTTTATAAGAATGACAATATTATTCAGAATACACTTGGTTTTGTGGTTTAGAGTGTAATGCTTAAGACCAACTTTTGAATCTATTGTGGTTGTTGGTATGATGGTAACGTGAAAATTGATGTAAATAATAACATTAGTTATGACTTTTTAACACTATGACTTGTGGGCCCCACCTTTTAACCACTAAACATACTAATTTGACACCTTGAATTGTGACTTAATAGTCACTTCTTGCTTAGTCCCTTGGAAACCACGTTTTGGGCCCTTTTAGAATTATCTCAATCACAATTATTTATTAATCTTATCCAAGTATATCTCCAATTAATTAGGTAATATTTGTTACCCGGTAATTAATCAATTACCCACATAATTAAAAAAAATAATTGTCTCAAATTAATCAAATACTACTCTCTTTTAGAATACCTTGTACACCTTACGATTATGTAGTACCTTGTATGGCACTAGTCCATAAATACCGGCTATTTTAGCTCGGGCCGTAGTTTACCCCAACATGCCAAACTTTGACAAAATTTGTTTCCTTCGATATTACTTACCCTCTTACCTTCACGAATTTACTCGTCACTTATAATCCTTATAATCACCAAATAATCTTTTCCTTGGACTGATGTCAATTACCTTATGACAAATTCAACGTACATTACTGCAGGGGCTGACATCATCGTAACATATTACTGCAGAGCATAACATTGTCGTAATATAATACTTCGGGACGTAATATTGCGGGGTGTAACATTAAAAGGCTATTACTTTCATTTTTGAATCATCTCGAAGTTCTTAATAAATTGCGGTCAGTTTTTTTGTGAAATTAGGTTAAGTGCAGAAAACCACGTTTCAGCAATTCAAATCTTTCAAAAACCTGCTCCAAACGCGTCGTAACGCAGTTGAGCCCTTTGAGTCCCCTCCAAACCATCCCAACAAGTACATATACCCTATATGAACTTGTCCAAAGGCTCAAAATGCAAATGAAAATACTCCAACACAAAGTCAACTTTCAAGTCAAGATTATGAACCTTAAACATCTAATTTTCATGCAATAGGGTCGATTAGCACCCGAGCCCCTCGGATCCTAATCCAAATATATGTACAAGTACGAAATATCACACGAACCTATAAGAAATTTTAAATCATAATTTCGAACCTGTTTACCTAAAATGTTGACTTTGATCAACTTTCTTAACTTTAATCCTCTAGTTAGGAACTAAGTATTCTAAATCACTCCCGAACTTCCCGAGACCCGAACCAACCATATAGGAAAATCATAACATATTATATGAACCTACTCAAGGTTCCAAATCATATAACATAGTATTAGGACTCAAAACGACCGATTAGATTGTTACAAGATATAAAGTGGGAGTATAATAGTATGATTCATAGACATCCCCCAAGCATCTTGCCTATTTGTTGTAACCATTACTATTTTTTCTGTATGTTACACATAGAGGATCTGTAATCGCTCTACAAGTAATGAAAAATCTGTAACGACCCAACCAGTTGTTTTGAGTATTATAGCCCCGATTCCGTTATTTGGTGCTATACATATAAATATTTATGATTTGGGGACTTGGAGGATGGTTGGTTTTCTTTTGGGAGAGTTTTGAATTGATTTGGGACACTTAGTCCCTTGGTTGGAGGCTTAAATCGTAAGAGTTGACCGGAGTTTGACTTTGGCGTAGACGACTCCGGAATTGTATTTTGATGGTTCCAATGGCTTCATATGGTGATTTTGAAATTAGGCGTATGTCCGGATTTGGATTTGGATGTTCCTAGGTTATTTTGACTTGAATTCACGAAAGTTTGAAAGTTGAAAGTTTAAAAGGTTAATAGATTTGACCGGGAGTTGACTTTGTTGATATCGAGTTTGTATTGCGATTTTGGGAGTTGGTATAGGCCCGTTGTGTCATTTGGGAATTTCATGCTTAATTTAAGGTCATCCCGAGTTGATTTGATATGGTTCGACATGAGTTTTGGAAGTTTAAAGTTCATTATTTCATTAGGCTTGAACTGGGGTGCGATTCATGATTTCAATGTTGTTTTGTGTGATTTGAAACCTCAAGTAGGTTCATGTTATTTTTTGTGATTGGTTGGTGTGAATGGACAGGCTCTCAGGGACCTCAGGTAAGTTTTAGATTGGATTCAGATCATTTGAGATGGTGTTGGCAGCTCATTTATGGTGCATTTTCACCTGCGACATTGGTCCTTATAAGCGGATATGGGACACCAGATGAGGTGTTGATTGAGCTCAGGGGTTTTTCGCAGGTGTGTAAGTGTGTGCGCAGAAGTGCGATTTGCAGGTGCACATCTTTGTCCACAAAAGAGGCTCCGCAGGAGCGTGCAATGGTCTGCAGAAGCAAAATTTTGGGACTTGATAGGAGTCTGTATCTGCGACAAATTTTCCATAGAAGCGAAAAGACTGGGCAGAATATATCTTGAACGGGGGATTAATTCCATTTATCATATTTTGAGTTAAAGAGCTCGGAATTGGGAAACTTTGGAAGGGAATTTCATATTTTTGAGTGGGGTAAGTGTGTGACGAAGAAGAAGAGAGATATCATCTCGACTGGCTAGCGACGAGAGAAAAGAATCTCAATGTATGGTCCTAATTTAAAAATGTCTCCTACACTACTCACTACATAGGTTTAAGTAATGCATGATAATTTGGTTCCACCAAAGGATATGGTGCAATAGATGAGGCTTCCCTAACTTTAACCAGAGGTCTCGGTTTCGATACATGAGAATGGATAAATCCTTAGTAAGGAGCACTTCCCCTAAATGGGTCATATGCGACACGAACTCAGATTAGTCGAATTCCAATACGGGTACCAGTCTCAGCATCAATAGAAGAAAAGGACTGACCTATATCCGTTCAAGAGAGATCCTGAAGGCTCGAACTTTTTGCTAGCTTTGAAACATGGGCCGAAGGAAAGAGTAAAAACAAAAAAAGTCGCGGTCAAAGGAAAGAAAAAGAAGCTAAAAGATTTACTTCCGCTTCTAGCTCGCTTAGCTTAGTGTAGGTTGTCACTCCCTATGTTTTTGACTCGGATTTGTTTATATTTCATGATTCCAACCTCGATTTTAGTGTTTGACTGATGAATCTAATTGAAGAAATTGAGGATTTTAGTAAAAGCATTTCTACAGTAAAAATTGGTGAATACCGAAGCTTTGTTGTTCGTGGTTATTTTCTCCAGCTTCTATTGATATTATTAAGTTATTTTGGCTAGATTCGAGTCGTCTGAAGGTTGATTCACGCGAGAAGGTATTTTAGAGTAATTATTTGGCTTATTTGAAATACCCCTTAGGTTCTAGTCCTATTTTGTTTATTTCTATAAAGTGAAAGTGATGTGGACATGAGGTGACAAACGTGTATACGGGCACTATGTATGATTTTGATCGGAATAGACCGTAGGTTATTAATATGCCATAATTTGATAATAAAGTTTATATGAAACATGTTGAGATAATTTTATGACTATTTGATCTTGATCAGTACATTGACTTAGCCACAGTCATGCTTTATTTATTGAGCGCCCCTCCACTTTTTATGATTATTATTTTGTCAATGTGTCCTATTGTTGAAAGTTTTGAGCTTATATCTTGGTGAAAATTTGGCATCAATGTTTGTGAAATCATGGAACTTAGTATCACTTTTTTGTGGCATTGTGGCACTTGTGAACATGTTGAGCGTATCGATTGGGGGTGCCAGCATGAGGTTTTCTGCATGCGATTGTGTTTATTGATGTGTGTGTGTGGGATGAATGATTTTTTCTACTGATGTGTGTGTGGGGTGAAATAAGGGTGGCATTATCTCGAGCTTCCCACGTGGAAAAATAAGGGTGGCTGTATGCGCATGTTACGAAATAAGGGAGGCATATCATTATCTGTGCACTTGCGGTAGAATAAATGTGGCATAGTTAATGATGTTATGCGATATTTTGGGGCGTCCTTTTGTTGTCGTGATTGTGTTGTGATAGGGTTGATATTTATATTACATAACTATTTCTAAAAGCTCATGTTTTGCACTTATATGAGTTAATGACTTTATTTGTGTGTTCTCACATGCCTCACTTTTGTTTGAGGTTTTGGGATCAAAAATGGGTTTTATTACACTGAGTTTTTATTGCACGTTCTAAAAGGATTGTTATTACTAGTTTTCATTTATATTCTTATTACCAAATTTCATTGATATATTCATTGCATATGTTAATTGTCTAGTGAGTATCAAGCAACTTGAACATCATCACTACTCCACCGAGGTTAGTCTTGATACTTAATAGCTACCCATTATGGTGTATCTCACACTTGTGCACATTTTTGTGCAGATCCAAGTACTTCTGATCAGGCTAATTGTCAGTGAGTCATTCGGTACGTCGGAGACTTCAAGGTATTCCTACATGATTCGACCGCAGGCCTCAGAGTCACCATCTTTGTTTCTTTTATGTTTTTATGTATTTCAAACAGTAATGTATTTTGAGATATTCTCGTGTATTCAATTAGAGCTCGTAACTCTGTACTTCCTAATTCTGGGAGTTATGTTTAGTGTTTCCACTTTGTCTTGTATTACTTCTATTTATTAACTTATGTTAAACTCTGTTTCATTATATCATGCTTCTATTATTTTAAATAATGCTAAGTGACCGATTTACCTAGTTTGAAGACTAGGTGTCATCGTGATCCCTTAAGGTGGGATTTTGGGTCGTGACAAGTTTGTATCATAGCCCTATGTTCATAGGTTCGATGAGGCACGAGAAAGTTTAGTAGAATCTTGAGGATCGGTACGGAGACGTCTGTACTTATCTTCAAGAGGCTAAGGACCAATAAGAAAATTTCACTTCTTTTAATTCTTATTGTGTGGATTTGTTAATTTCGGAGTTTGTGACTCTTTCTTTCTGTTCTCTCACAGATGGTGAGGGTAGGAGCTTCAAATATTGATGATGCTTATCCCAAGGACAATGTTGTAACGACTCGGTATGTCGTTTTTAGAGTTAGCGCCCCGATCCCCTAATAACTGCTTTCCCCATGTCTATTTTTGCTTTTGGGACTTGTTGGAACATTAAGTGGTGAAATTCGGAGAGTTTTTGGACACATCATCCTTCTATGTGAGTTTAAGCCTTACAAATCAGACCATAGTTGGAAATATGGGAAGGAAGGTCCGGAACGGGATTCCGTCGACTCCGTTAGCTCTGTTGGGTGATTTCGGAGAGAGGAGCATGTCCGAAGTGTAATTTCGAGGTCTGTAGTAGATTTAGGCTTGAATTGGCGAAAGTTAGAATTTTGGTGATTTCGGCCGAAAGGTGGAATTTTAATATCGGGCTCGGGATGGAATTCCGAGAGTGGCTGTAGGTCGTTGTATCATTTGGGACCTGTGTGTAAAATTTTAGGTCATTCAGACTAGTTTTGATGTGTTTCGGCTTCGATTGTAGATTTTGGAAATTTCATAAGCTCTTAGGCTTGAATCCATGTATAATTGATTATTTTGGTGTTATGTGATGTGTTTTGGAGGCTCGACTAAGTTTGGATAAGGTATTAGGACTGATTGGTAAGTTTGGTTGAGGTCCCGGGGGCCTCAGGGATGTTTCAGATGCTCAACGGGTGAATTTAGAACTTGGAAGAATAGCTTAAGCATTGCTAGTTCTGGTGTCTCGTACATGCGATGGACCTTCCGCAGGTGCGGGCGAAGGGCTCGCAGGTGCGTACTTGGCCAAGTCACCCAGTCCTCGCAGGTGCGGTTAGTTTTTCGCAGATGTGGAGCCGCATAGCTGCCAATTGATCGCAGGTGCGGCCCCAGGCCTTTTAGTGGGTTTCCGTACATGCGATGGACTTTCCGCATGTGCGAGGCCGCAGGTGCGGTCCAAGAGGCGCAGGTGCGGAAATCGCTGGGCAGTTATATCAAATTCGAGGGCTCTAATTTCATAACTTCAAAAATAAATTGGAGCTCGGGTGTGGGCGATTTGGAGTGAGTTTTGAGGATAAGCTTCATAGGTAAGATTCCTCACCCTATTCCCTTTGTAATCATTAATCTATGGCCATTTTTTCCATTCAATTAAGGGATTTAGGTAAAAAATCATGCAAATGGGAAAAAGTTTCCCTAATTAGAAAATTCAAAAATTTAATAGGATTTTGTCGTCGGTTTTTGATGATTCTTGTTCGACTGAGTTTGTGAGTGAATGGGTGTTATAAATTCTTAACTTTTACTCGATTCTGAGACGTGGGCCCGAGGGACTTTGTGGAGGATTTTCCTAAATTCGCGTATTAACCTCGAACTTATTAGCTATTTTGATTCCTTAAAGTGATATTTACATTATGCAATCGAATTGAATAGATTTGGGCCATTCAGAGTCGGATAGTCGTGGCAAGAGTGTGGTTTCGAGTTGAGTAGCGCAGTCGAGGTAAGTGGCTTGCCTAACTCTGTGTTGTGGACTTTCCCCTAAGCTGTTTTAATATTTTTTATGTTGATTGGGCGCCGTGTGCGTGAGGTGACGAATACGTACATGGGCCATTGTTGCAAAAACTCCATTTTTCATCCATGACTTAAATCATTTCACTCCTATTTCACTGATTCCTGTATCGACTATGTAGTTTAGATTAGGAAATAGCATGCCTACCTGTTTTACTTGAATTTTTCCCTAGTTATTACTATATGTACCATGCTTAGGTAGTTTATCCATATTTTGCCTATGATGTTTCCTGAACTATTTTAAATAAAAATTGTATCCTGTATTTGTAGTGCATTGCATATTTAAATTGGGACTACGGACGAGATTCCAGGAGCTTTCTCCCTGTACTGCATTGCATATTTAATTTGGGACTACATACGAGATTCTAGGAGCTTTCCCCTGTACTTCATAGCATCTTTAAATTGGGACTACGGACGAGATTCCATGAGCTTTCCCCCCTGTACTGCATTGCATATTTAAATTGGGACTACGGACGAGATTCCGAGAGTATTCCCCCTGTACTGAATTGCATACTTATTACTGTGATATATGTTGTGCTGAGCCGAGGTCTCCCGATTATCATTTACTTTTTGCTCAGTGTTTCTACTGATTTGCCTCACCTTATTATATCTCTCTGTTCAACTTTTAAACTGTTTTTACTATAAAAATCCAGTAGAGCCTTAACCTGACCTCGTCACTATTCGACTAGGGTTAGGCTTGGCACTTACTGGGTACCAATTTGTGGTGTACTCATGCCCTTCCCTGCACATGTTTTTCGTGTGCAGATCCAGGTACCGATGCTCATTTACGTGGCTAGGGGTCCGAGCAACAGCTTCTAGGAGACCGAAAGGTAATTCTCCTGCATCCACAGAGTCCTTCGAGTCGCCTTCCACTCTAGATTTAGATAGATTTCTTTTTCATGTAAATTCCCTCTCGTTGTATAGAGCTATTTTGAGACAGAGCTTATGATTAAAGTGATATTCCAGGTTTTGGGAAAAGTTGTATTTTTGTACGCGCCAAGTGGAAATGTTTCATTGTAGACTCACTTATTTCACCTTTATTTTATTACCGAGTCATAGAGTCTAGGTGCCGTCACGATGCCTTTCGAAGGGTAAATCGGGTCGTGACATATTGGTATCAGAGCGTCTAGGTTCATAGGAGTCACAAGTCACAAGCCGATTTTTTAGAGTCTCGCAGATCGGTGCGGAGACGCCTGTATCTATCTTCGGGAGGCTATGTAACTGTTAGGAACAATCATATTTCTTTGATTTCCTTTTTCGTGCGAGTTATTGACCAAAAAAATCTAAAATTCTGTTCTATTCTTTCGCACAGATGGTGAGGACCCGTACTGGGAGGACCGATGACCAAGCACCCGAGCCTCCTGCCAGAGGCCGCGGCCGGGGTAGAGGACGGCCGTGGTGTGCGGCCCGAGAACCGGCGAGATTAGCGGTAGAGGAGCCTATGGAAGCCCGAGCTGGAGAGACAGCACAGGAGGTCCCTATTGCTGCTCCAGCCTTGCAAAAGACCTTCGCTCAGTTCATGAGCATGTTCAGTAGTCTAGCGCATGCTGAACTATTTCTGATTTCTCCCGCTACATCTTAGGCCAGGGGAGGGGCACAAACTCCCGCAGCCCGCACTCCTGATCAGAGGGGCTAAGTTGATCAGGCCCCGGAGTATATTCCTATGCCCCCAGCGGCTCCATATCAGCATGTTTCTAGGGCAACAGCTTCTGAGTTCGAGCAGCTCAGACTCGAGAGGTACAAGAAGTACCACCCACCTACTTTCAGCGGACTAGCTTCAGATGACGCTCTGGGATTTCTTGAGGAGTTTCATCGTATTCTCTGCACTATGGGCATTGTGGAGACCAGTGGGGTTTCTTTCACCGCTTTCCCGCTGAGGGGAGCGGCGTATTAGTGGTGGCGGGCCTATGAGATGAATAGTGGACGAGGAAGCCTCACTCACTTGGACTCAGTTTTCAGAGATGTTTTTGCGAGAGTATGTCCCACAGAGCCTCAGGGATACTTGGCGCGTGAAGTTTGAGCAGTTGCGCCAGGGATCTATGACTGTGTCGGAGTATGCAGTCCGTTTCAGTAAGTTAGCTCGGCATGCCCCAACCTTGGTTGTCACAGTCAGAGAGCGGGTTCGCCACTTCATCGAGGGACTCCATCCTAGTATTCAGACCAGTATGGCCAGAGAGTTGGAGATGGGTATCACTTACCATCAGGCAGTGAGTATTGCTAGGAGAGTAGAGGGCATGATCGCCCGGTACACAAAGGAGAGGGAGGCCAAGAGGTCTCGAGAGATTGGCCATTTTTCAAGAGCTCATGCACCAGTATCACGTCACGGTAGGGGCTTTGTGGGCCGCCCCGTTCATTCATACCTTCTAGCAGCCAAAGGTATTCCACCTCCTCCTAAGCCTCATGAGTTCTATTATGCACCACTAGTATCCAGCATGCCTCCAGTTCGAGGTGCTATTTCAGGCCAGCCCAGCATGCCATCTCCTATTCAATCTCAGTCGCAGCATCCTCCGAGGTTTTTTTTTAGTGTGTTGACACTCGTCACTTGATTAGAGATTTCCCCTGGGCCAGGAGGGGTGCGCCTCCACAGTCTTATCAACATCCATGTGCTCCGCCGAGTCCTCCGGCTATTCTTCCAGCCTCAACTGCGGCTCCACCTCCTCAGCCAACTCCAGGTGGGGGTTGGGGAGGTAGAGGTCGCCCTAGAGGGGGAGGCCAAGACAGATACTATGCTCTTGCAGCCCGTTCCGAGGCTGTTGCTTCAGACTCAGTCATCATAGGTATTGTCCCTGTCTGCCATAGGGATGCATCAGTATTATTTGATACAGGCTCTACGTATTCATATGTGTCCTCTTATTTTGCTCCACATTTGGGGATATATCGGGATTCTTTGAGTTCCCCTTGTCTATGTATCTACTCCTGTAGGAGACTCTCTAGTTGTGGAGCGCGTATATCAGTCGTCTTTGATTTCTCGTAGTGGTTTTGAGACCAGGGATGATTTATTATTACTTAACATGGTAGACTTTGATGTTATGTTGGGCATGGACTAGTTGTCACCCCATTATGCTATTCTTGATTATGACGCTAAGACCGTGACGCTGGTTATGCTAGGCTTGCCGAGATTTGAGTGGAGGGGTACCTTCGGATATACTCCCCGTATGGTCATTTCGTTCCTTAAGGCCTAGCGGATGGTTGAGAAGGGGTGTGATGCTTACTTGGCCTATGTGAGAGATGTCAGTGTTGATACCCCTCAAGTTGAGTAAGTTCTAGTAGTGAGGGACTTTCCTGATGTATTCCCAGCTGATCTTCCAGGTATGCCGCCTGACAGAGATATTGATTTTGGCATTGATTCGTTGCCGGGAACTCAGCCCATTTCTATACCTCCTTACTGTATGGATCCTCCTGAGTTGAAGGAGCAGTTACAGGAGTTGCTTGATAAGGGTTTCATTTGACCCAGTGTATCACCTCGGGGTGCTCCAGTATTATTTGTGAAGAAAAACGATGGTTCTATGCGCATGTGTATTTATTATCGGCAGTTGAGCAAGGTCACCATAAAGAAAAGGTATCATTTGCCTCGCATTGATTATTTATTCGACTAGCTACAGGTTTCCAGGGTATTCTCAAAGATTGACTTGCGTTCTGGCTATCATCAGTTGAAGATTCGGGAGTCGGATATCTCGAAGACTGCCTTCAGGACCAAATATGGCCACTATGAGTTTCTTGTTATGTCATTCGGGCTGACCAATGACCCAACATCTTTTATGCATTTGATGCACAATGTGTTCCAGACTTATCTTGATTCCTTCATCATTGTGTTTATTGACGACAATCCTGGTTTATTCCCGATCATAGGAAGATCATGAGCAGCATTTGAAGACTGTGCTTCAGACCTTGAGGGAGAAGAGATTGTATGCAAAATTCTCAAAATGTGAGTTCTGGCGTGACTCAGTGGCAGTCTTGGGCCACATAGTGTCTTGGGATGGGATCAAGGTAGATCCAAAGAAGGTGGAGGCGGTGCATAGTTGGCCTAGACCGTCATCAGCTACAGAGATCCGCAGTTTCCTTGGTTTGGCTGGGTATTGTCGCTGTTTTGCGGAGGGTTTTTCATACATTGCAGCACCGATGACCAGGTTGACTCAAAAGGGTACTTCGTTCAGGTGGGCTGACGAGTGTGAGGAGATCTTTCAGAAGCTCAAGACAGCACTGATTTTAGCTTCAGTGTTGGTATTACCTTCGAGTTCAGGGTCCTATACCGTCTATTGTGATGCTTCGAAGATTGGCCTCGGGGCGGTGTTGATTCAAGACGGTAGGATGATTGTCTACGCGTCCAGACAGTTGAAGGTGCATGAGAAGTACTATCCAGTTCATGATCTCGAGTTGGCAGCAATTTTTCACGCTCTGAAGATATGGCGTTACTATTTATACGGTGTTCTCTGTGAGATTTTCACCGATCATCGGAGTTTGCAGCACATATTCAAGCAGAAGGACCTCAATTTGCGTCAACGGAGATGGTTGGAGTTGTTAAAGGACTCTGACATCATTATATTATACCACCCGGGGAAGACTAATGTGGTGGCTGATGCCTTGAGTCGCCGGGCGGAGAGTTTGAGTAGTTTGGCATATCTTCCGGCAATTGAGAGGCCCTTAGCCTTAGATATTCAGTCCTTAGCCAGTCAGTTTGTGAGGTTGAATCTTTCGGAGCCTTGCCGGGTTTTAGCTTGTGTGGTGGCTCTTTCTTCTCTTTATGACCGCGTTCGAGAGCTCAAGTGTTATGATCCCCACCTTCTGGTTCTTCAGGACAGGGTTCAGAGAGGTGACGCTAGGGATGTGACTATAGGGGATGACAGTGTGATGAGGATGCAGGGTCGGATATGTGTGACCAATGTGGATGGGCTTCGAGAGTTGATTCTTGAGGAGGCCCTTAGCTCGCGGTATTCCATTCATCCAGGTAACGCGAAGATGTACCAGGATCTGAGACATCACTATTGCTGGAGAAGGATGAAAAAGCATATAGTGGAGTTTGTGGCCAAGTTTCTCAACTATCACCGAGTCAAATATGAGAATCATAGACCGAGAGGGTTACTTCGGTAGATTGATCTTCCAGAGTGGAAGTGGGAGTGAATCACCATGGACTTCGTGGTTGGACTTCCTCGGACTTTGAAGAAATTCGATGTTGTTTGGGTGATTGTGGATCGGCAGACCAAGTCAGCCCATTTCATTCCTGTGTTGACTACATACTCCTCCGAGAGGTTGGTAGAGATTTATATCAGGGAGATTGTTCTCCTCCATAGTATTCCAGTATCTATAGTTTTAGACATAGGTACACAGTTCACTTCCCGGTTCTGGAGAGCCTTTCAGCAGGAGCTAGGCACCAGAGTAGAGTTGAGTACAACCTTTCACCCTTAGACGGACGAGCAGTCCGAGCGCACGATTCAGATTCTTGAGGATATGCTATGTGCCTGTGTGATGGATTTCGAGGGGTCATGGGACCGATACTTGCCAGTTGCAGAGTTTGCTTATAATAACAGCTACCAGTCCTGCATTCAGATGGCGCCGTATGAGGCTTTGTATGATAGGCGGTGTCGGTCCCCAGTGGGATGATTTGAGCCGGGCGAGGCCCGATTATTGGGTACATATTTGGTCCAGGACGCCCTGGACAAGGTGAAGGTGATTCAGGAGAGACTTCGTGCAGCTCAGTCCAGGCAGAAGAGTTATGCGGACCGGAAGGTTCGTGATTTGGCATTTATGGCTGGTGATCCGGTTTTGCTTCGGGTATCGCCTATGAAGGGCGTCATGAGGTTCGGGAAGAAGGGTAAGTTGAGTCCGAGATTTATTTTCCCTTTTGAGGTGTTGCGACGTGTGGGGGAGGTTGCTTATGAGCTATCCCTACCTCCCAACCTAGTAGGAGTTCATCTGGTATTCCACGTATCCATGCTCCGGAAGTATCATGGTGACCCGACTCATGTATTTGATTTCAATTTAGTCCAGTTGGACCAGGATTTAACATATGTTGAGGAGCCAGTAGCTATTTTGGATAGACAGGTCAGAAAGCTTAGGTCAAAGGATATTGCGTTAGTAAAGGTTCACTGGAGAGGTCAGCCAGTCGAGGAGGCGACTTGGGAGACCGAGTTGGATATGCACAGTCAGTACCCTCATGTTTTCACAGATCTAGGTATGTCTCTATACTCGTTCGAGGACGAACGATTTTCTTAAGAGGGGGAGAATGTAACGACCCGGTAGGTCGTTTTGAGAGTTAGCACCCCGATCCCCTAATAACTTCTTTCCCCATGTCTATTTCTGCTTTTTGGACTTGTTGGTACATTGAGTGGTGAAATTCGGAGAGTATTTGGACACATCGTCCTACTATGTGAGTTTAAGCCTTAGAAATCGGACCATAGTTAGAACTGTGGGAAAACAGGTCCAAAATGGGATTCCATCGACTCTGTTAGCTCCGTTGGGTGATTTAGAAGTTATGAGCGTGTCCGGAGTGTGCTTTTGAGGTCTGTAGTAGATTTAGGCTTGAATTGGCGAAAGTTAGAATTTCGGCGATTTTGGCCGATAAGTGGAATTTTGATATTGGGCTCGGAATGGAATTCATAGAGTGGTTGTAGGTTTGTTGTATCATTTGGGACCTGTGTATATAATTTGAGGTTGTTCAGACTAGTTTTGATGTGTTTTGGCATGGGTTGTAGATTTTGGAAATTTCATAAGTTCTTAGTCTTGAATCCATGTATAATTGGTGATTTTGGTGTTATTTGATGTGTTTTGGAGGCTCGAATAAGTTTGGATAAGGTATTAGGACTGGTTGGTAAGTTTGGTTGAGGTCCCGGGGGCCTGGGGGATGTTTTAGATGCTCAACGGGTGAATTTAGAACTTGGAAGAACAGCTGACACATTGCTGGTTCTGGTGTATCGCACCTGCGCTGGACCTTCCGTATGTGCGGACATGCAGGTGCGGGCGAGGGGCTCGCAGGTGAGGACTTGGCCACGTCACCTAGTCCTCGCAGGTGCGATTCGTTTTTCGCTGATGCGGCCAATAGACCGCAGGTGCGGCCCCAGGCCTTTTAGTGGGTTTTCGTACCTGCGATGGAATTTCCACAGGTGCGGGACTGCTGGTGCAGTCCAAGGGGCGCAAGTGTGAAAATAGCTGGGCAGTTATATCAGATTCGAGGGCTTGAATTTCATAACTTCAAAAATCAATTGGAGCTTGGGTGTGGGCAATTTGGAGTGAGTTTTGAGGATAAGCTTCATAGGTAACGATTCCTAATCATATTCCCTTTGTATATCATTATTCTATGGCAATTTTTTCCATGCAATTAAGGAATTTAGGTGAAAAATCATGCAAATGGGAAAAAGTTTCCCTAACTAGAAAATCTGGGAATTTAATAGGATTTTGTCGTCGGATTTCGATGATTCTTGTTTGAGTGAGTTCGTGAGTGAATGCGTGTTCTAAATTTGTAACTTTCACTCGATTTCAAGACGTGGGACCGGGGGACCTTTTGGGTGATTTTCCTAAATTCGCGTATTAGCCTCTAACTTATTAGCTATTTTGATTCCTCAAAGTGATATTTACATTATGCAATTGAATTGAATAGATTTGTGCCTTTCGGAGTCCGATACTCATGGAAAGAGCGTGGTTTCGAGTTGAATAGCGCAGACGAGGTAATTGACTTGCCTAACTCTGTGTTGGGGACTTTCCCCTAGGCTGTTTTAATAATGTTTATTTTGATTGGTTACCGTGTGCATGAGGTGAGGAGTACGTACACGGGCCATTGTTGCAAAAACTCCATTTTCCTCCATGACTTAAAACATTTCACTCCTATTTCACTGATTCCTGTATCGACTATGCAGTTTAGATTAGGAAATAGCATGCCTACCTGTTTTACTTGAATGTTTCCCTAGTTATTACTATATGTACCATGCTTAGGTAGTTTATCCATATTTTGCCAGTGGCTCTTCTTGAACTGTTTTAATTAAAAATTATATCCTGTATTTGTACTGCATTGCATATTTAAATTGGGACTACAGACGAGATTTCGGGAGGTTTCCCCCTATACGGCATTGCACATTTAAATTGGGACTACAGACGAGGTTCCGCGAGCTTTCCCCATGTACTTCATAGCATATTTAAATTGGGACTACGAACGAGATTCCGAGAGCTTTCCCCCGTACTGCATTGCATATTTAAATTGGGACTATGGACGAGATTAAGGGAGCTTTCCCCCTGTACTGCATTGCATACTTATTACTGTGATATACGTTGTGCTGAGCTGAGGGCTCCCTATTATCGTTTACTTTTCGCTCCTTGTTTCTACTGATTTTCCTCAGCTTTTTATATCTCTCTGTTAAAATTTAAAACTGTTTTTACTATAAAAATCCAGTAGAGCCTTAACCTAACCTCGTCACTACTCGACTAGGGTTAGGCTTGGCACTTACTGGGTACCAATTTGTGGTGTACTCATGCCCCTTCCTACACATGTTTATCGTGTGAAGATCCAGGTACCAGCACTCAGTTTTGTGGCTAGGGGTCCGAGCAGCAGCTTCTAGGAGATCGAAAGGTAATTCTTCCGCGTCCGCAGAGTCCTTCGAGTTTACCTTCCACTCCAGATTTAGATAGATTTCTTTTTCATGTAAATTTCCTCTCGTTGTATAGCGCTATTTTGAGACAGAGCTTGCGACTAAAGTGATATTCCCAGTTTTGGGAAAAGTTGTATTTTTGTACGCGCCAAGTGGCGATGTTTCATTGTAGACTCACTTATTTCACCTTTATTTTATTGCTTCTATTTAACATGTGTTTTCCACAATTAGGCTTACCTAGTCATAGAGACTAAGTGCCGTCACGATGCCTTTCGGAGGGTAAATCGGGTCGTGACAGATGTGTCTAGGGGCCGGGGTAAAGGCAGAGGCTGGGGTGGTGCATGTGCTACAATTGGAGAACTTACCAGATTAGTAGTTGAGGAGACACAAATAGCTCCGGTAGGGAAGCAGGCACCTGAAGCGCCTGTTGAGATCCTAGGACTTCAAGAGACTTTGGCACATTTTCTTAGAATGTTTGGTACCTTGGCTCAAGCGGGATTGATCCCACTTGTACCAGCTACTTCTCAGGCTAGGGGAGGAGCTCAGACGCCCACCGCTCTTGCTCGAGAGAAGCGACTCATGTTGATCAGGCCCGGGGTGTTATGCAGTTGCAAAATGCAATTGCGATTCAGCCCGAGGTTAGGCCAGTGGCATAAGAGGAGGAGCAGAAAAGGTTAGAGAGGTTCAAGAAGTATTTTTATCCTTATTTTAATGGGCGCATATTGTGAGGATGCACATGGTTTTCTATATTAGTGTCATCATGTTCTGCGCACTATGGGCATATTAGAGGTGAACGGGGTCAACCTTACCACTTTCCAGCTGACAGGGCCCACATATAGATGGGGGTAGAATTATGAGAAAAGTAGGCGAGTTGATGCAGCTTCACTTACTTTGGTTCAGTTCACTGATCTATTTTTGAGGGAATTCGTCCCTCATACCCTTAGGGATGCATTACGCACCACGTTCGAGCAGTTGCACCACGGGACTATGATTGTGTCCGAGTATGATATGAGGTTTTCTGAGTTGTAATGACCCGACAAATCGTTTTGAGCTCTAGTACATCGTACGATGGTTTGAGGCCTTGGGTAGCTTCACTTCAGGTATTATGACTTGTACGTGTGGTCGGAATTGAATTTCGGGAAGTTCGGAGTTGATTTGGAAAGAAAATTCTCATTGCGGAAGCTTTGAGTTGGAAAAGTTGACTAAGGTTTTAATTTTGAGTAAACGACCTCAGAATCGAGATTTGAAAGTTCCAATTGGTTTGTATAAGATTTCTGACTTGGGCGTACGTCCAGATCAGGTTTTGGGTGACCCGGGAGCATTTCGGTGCTTTATGGAAAGTTAGCATTTTGGAAGAATTTCATAAGTTCGGATTGAAGTGTATTTTAATGTTACCGGTGTCTGTTTGGGATTCCGAGAGTGGGAATAACTCCTTATGGCGATTTTGGTCTTAGGACCGCGTCCAGGTGTTGATTTGAAGATTTGTAGGTCATTTGGAAAAGGTTGGAAATTTGAAGGTTCTTGGGAAGTTTGAACGGGATTGAACTTTTTTATATCAAGTTCGGATTCCGATTCTGGAATTTGGAGTAGGTCCGTAATGTCAAATGTGACTTGTGTGCAAAATTTGAGGTCAATCAGACGTGATTGGATATGTTTCGACATCAAATGTAGAAGTTTGTAGTTCTAATGTTCATTAAGTGTGAATTGGGGTGCGATTTATGGTTTTAATGGTGTTTGGTGTGATTTGAGGCCTCGACTAAGTTCGTATGATGTTTTAGGACTTGTTGGTATATTCGGTTGGGTCCCGGGGGTGCCTAGGGTGTGTTTTGGGTATGTTTCAATTGTTATCGGATCATTTTGGGCTACTTTAGATGTTGGTTTTCTGATGTCTGGTGTTGTTCTTTGCGTTCACGAGGAGCCTCTCGCATTCGCGAAGAAAGATTTTGTTGTTATAAGGAATTTAAAGATCATCCTAAAACGAAGTTGTAGCCCTTTGTCTCTAATTTGCAGAAAATTAAACCATTTGGCAGTTGGAGTTGTGCACAAGAAGTTATGTTTGGCACACTACAAGCTGTCCGGGAAGATATTTGGAAATCGCGAAGAAGAAATTTGTGTTGCACAGGGCTGACTTTGGCAGTTTATATCTCGAAATTTATAAGGAACTGGGAGATGACCGAAGCATAAAAGTTGTACATATTGGTGTCTAGTTTGAAGAAATTACACCATTTGTAATTTGGATTTTTGTGCAAAACGTTATTACCATTATACTAGAGGCTGTCTGAGAAGAGTTTGGAAAAGTCTTTTGAGAATTTTGTTCATCGCGAATGCGATTTGAGGCACGCGAACGTAAAGAAGGAGGTCGAAGCAGTGTTATAAGTACTTTATTTCGGACCTGTGAGCCATCATTTCGTATTTTTAGTTTGAAACATCGGGATTTAGCGATTGTGGAGAAGAATTTCAACACAATACTTGGGGTAAGTATTCTTGACTCACTTGTGATTATATTTCATGGATTAATCTTCATTTTTGGAGTTAGATTATTGATTTTTCAAGAAGAAATCAGAAGAAATTTCTATAATTACACAAAACAAATTTTTTGAGTTTTGAATACCAATTCAGAGTCGGATTTGATTGAAATTAGTATGGTTGAACTTGTAATTGAATGGGTTTTCAGATTTGTGAGTTTCTTCCGGTTCTGAGACGTGGGTCCCACTGCCAACTTTTCGAGCGGAGTTGAAATTTTTTATAAATTGTTAAATTTCAAGCATTGGAGTATATGTTTGATTACTTTGCACATTGTTTGACTAGCTTCAGATTGAACGGCACAAGTAGGGGCTTTAGAGCAAAATTGTGATTGGAATGTGGGCTTTAAGTCTCTTTTCTAACCTTGTAAGAGGGAATTAACCCCATAGGTTAATTGATTTAATATGCGCTTCTATTTCTTGTGGGGTACGTACGCACGAGGTGGCGAGAGTCTGCATGTAGCTACTAATTATGCTTATGTCGGGGTAGTCTAGGACCCAAATCATGTTATACTTGCGATGTTTGCACCCTACTTGTTAATTTAATTACTTAAATCACATTGGAACTGTAAAGACCCGTAAAATCTAATGGCTATAAATAATGCCCCAATAGGTCCCCGTGTTGTTATAACTGTAGAAATTCTTAAAACGGACCCTTTTGAGTAAAAAGTACCCCAGGACTTCAAAAATAAAATTTTCCTTGCGGTCTACTATGCGATCGCAGATCAGGTATGTGGACCGCATAGTGGTTGCATACTTGGAACAATTGATGTCCATTTTGAGGACATCTATGCGGCCTAGAATGTGATCGCATTGCACGAATGTGTGCCGCATAGTTTTCGCATTCTTTCACCTTGACTTTTGCGTAGGGAGTTATGCGACGCACTATGCGATTGCATAACAGGTATGCAGACCGCATATTGGTTGCACACCTAGGCAGTTTACTTTTCTTTTTGGCCCATTTAAGGGCCAATTATGCTACAGGAATGCGGACCGCATAGCAGGAATGCGATCGCATTTCTGACCGCATTTCTGCTTCGGGACTGTTAAATTTCTAATTTCGTACCCGACCACCAGTTCATTAAAACATCTCCTCCTTCCATCTTAAGCTCATTTTCTGATAAATTAGAGAGAGGAGAGAGTGGGTTATAGAGAGAGAGAGAGTCCAACTTCATCCAATATGTTCCTCCAACACTACTCAGACCTAATATTGATCAAGTAGGACACCATTTTCTTCACTACAAGAGGTATGCTTCTATCCCATCAACCTAAATTTCCAGATTTTTGTTAAAATGAAACATGGTTTGGTGAATTCATGAAGATAAGGGTAGGAGTCTTGCATGCACATAACCAACTAATCATAATCTAGTAAAAGGAAATGGGTTAGAGTAATCTTTCACTAAAAAGAGGCCATTTAATCTAAAAGAACACTTAGTGTTTGATAGAATGATCAAGTGAGTTCAAGACATGATCATTGTTCCTAATTCTAAGTTAAATTATGCCACATTGTGAACTAGATTGAAGGTTATAGAAGGTACCGTGACTTGTGGTAGAAATTAAGGAAAAATCCCAAATCAAGGTATGTATGGCTAACTTTAATCTTTGTAGAGTTATCTTGTTTCTGTCCGAGTACACGGTATTGAATTCTTGCTTGAGCATATGTGAATTGTTTGTCCTGCTGTGTCGAGTTGTACGAATTCATTTTCTGATTTTCTTAAGTCAATTACAATGCTAATTGAGATTATGAAGGGTGATTCTTTGGTCTTATCCTACCATGTGTAAAGCTCGTTAAATGTTGAATACATCGGTATGAGAGGATGTGCTACAAAATGAAAGAAATGATAATAAAATAAAGTGTTGAATATATCCAAGTGCTAAATGCTGTGTAGTAAATAATGAAAGTAAATATGGGTTGATTTTATTAAGTTAAATGATTCTGGCAACACCATATATGAATTGCTAGTTGGTAAGGATCATTGTGCCTTGATTTCACATAGTTATTAGTTGATACGAACTTATGTTCTTCATGATAAAGATACTTGTGATATAATTGTTGGTGGCTCTGATACCAAGAGGTAATAAGGGTGAAATGTGACTGTACAGTGGGATCGGGTTGCGCGCTGCAACACGAAGTAATAAGGGTGGAGAGGTAATAAGGGTGAGATGAGAATGTACGTTGGGATCGGATTGCGCGCCGCAACAGATGAGTAATTGAAACAAGTAACTGTGAAATCTTCATTTGTGGTTTTCTGTATACTTGTATGGTACATTTGTGGTTACCCTAACTTCTTTCTAATTGTGTATTTTTTACTATACTTATAATAAAATTAGTTCATACATGCTAGTACTATTCAATGGTACTAACGTCCCTTTTGCCGGGGCGCTATGTCTTTTATATGGATGTAGGTGGTTCCACAGCAGGTAGCTCAGACCGCCGATAGTGGTGTTTCCCCTTCGTACTTTCAGCAGATCCGGTGAGCCCCATTTCCTCTCGGGGCCGTGTGTAGTCTCCATCATCTTTTATTATATGTTATGTATTTTGAGGTATAGTTGGGGCCTTATTGCCGGCAAGTATTGTGTAAACCATTAGTACTCTTAGTGGCTCCGTAGACATGATGTGGGTTGTACATATATGTATTTTGGGCGGTAAATGTGTTAACTAGTAATCGCGGTCCGAATCAAAATTATTGTATATTTTGTGATTATCAAATGTGAAAATGATAAAGGATAATATGAACTCAAGTAGTAAATTCATGCTTAAACTCTAAATTTCTAATTCATGTGGAATAATGTATATTTTAAACACGGGGTGATGTGTTGGGTAGGAAATCAATCCACGCCCGCTTGACCGGGATCATCCTGTTGGGCGCCGGTCTCGTCCCTCGGTTTTGGGGAGGGACAAAATTGGTATTAGAGCCTAAGGTTTTTAAAAGTCCTAGGATGTCTCGGAGCCATGTCTAGTAGATCCCTTTTTATCGGTGTGTTATGGACCACATCTATAATTAGCGGGCTGCATTGACATTTAGGAAAATACCCTTTCATTGTTACTCTGTATCGTGCGATGTGGTGAAAGTTGAGGTTTTCTATCTCTAACTCTTGCATTGTTCCAATTTTCAGTACATGGCACCCAAGAAGAGAGACCGACTCGGCCCAGAGGCCAATGCCACCCCAGGAGTGGCCGTGAATTCTTTATTTGATGGTGCGGGTGAGAATGATTCCCCAACCCTTAATCTGCCTGACTCTTCCATCCCATGCCTGGATATTCCTATTCCTGCTCCAGTGGAGGGTGCTATAGTTCCTCCCGCTGATGTTGCTGATTCTTCTTCAGTCCCAGCTTCCGGTCCCGGTATTTCTGATGGGGACCTCAAGGGAGCTATTCAGATGTTGACTCAGCTAGTGGCCTCCCAGGACCAAAGAGCACATGCTGCCCCTGCATCCTCTAGAGAGCAAGGGGATTCTTCAGGTTCCAGGTTCAACCAGTTTCTGCGGTTAGCCCCTCCAGTGTTCACAGACACCGACCCAGAGGTTGATCCTCAGGAGTTCATTGATGAGATGTGCAAGACTCTCCGGGTTATGAAGGCTACAATGACCGAGGGGGTTGAGTTGTCTTCCTATGAGTTAAAGGGATAAGCGTATTCGTGGTTTGAGATGTGGGAGGGGTCCCGTGGGGAGGGGAGCCCTCCAGCCAAGTGGGATGAGTTTGTTGATGCCTTCATGGATCATTTCTTGCCTGCCAAAACTATGGAAGCCCGTGCTGCGGAGTTCGAGGTCCTTAATCAGGGCAACATGAGTGTGTGGGAGTACTACATGGAGTTCGTGCACCTATCCAAATATGCCATTCACATGATGCCGACTATGGAGGTCAGAGTTCGACGGTTTGTTCAGGGCCTTGGTCCCTTGGTTGTTAATGAAGCTGCTACAACTGCCTTGCATTTGGATATGCATTATGGGAACATCGTGGGATACGCCCAGGCCATAGAGGCTCGGAAGTTTAAGATAATAATGGAGAGGGAGAGTAGTAGTAGGGTCCGGTCAGCAGGCAACCCTGGGAGTTCAGTTGGAGGAGGGAGATCAGTCCTTGGGAGAGGGTCATCACGGCTACCCAGTCCTATGCTCAGTCCTAAGCCAGTGCCCCGCCATCAGGGCAGAGTTATTAGCGGGGAGGTCGCTTTGGACCAGGTCCAAACAGCAGGAGGTTCCATCCGTCGGGTCGTTCCGGAGGGAGGTTCCAGCGGAAGTGGAGGTTCCCATGCCCTAAGTGTGGGAGGTTTCATTATGAGCCTTGTTACTTGGATATACCGGTGTGCTATATATGTGGAGAGAGAGGCCATATCCAGCGAGACTTTCGCGCACCCAGTAAAGGTGCAGATAGGGGTACTGCTCAGCCATCCATCTCTTCAGCCGCTACATCTTCGGCACGCCCTCCAGCTCCAGCAGGGCACGGTACAGTTAGGGGTGGAGCACGGGGTCGAGAGGGACCCAGTCGGTTCTATGCTTTGAGTGGTCGCCAGAGTGCGAAGGCTTTCCCAGATACTGTCACATGTATTCTGACTATTCATTCACATGATTTTTATGCTCTTATGGATCCCAGGTCTTCTTTGTCATATGTTACTCCATTTATTGCTTCAAGTTTTTGGATAGAACCCGAACAACTTCACGAGCCGTTCTCTATGTCGACTCCGGTTGGTGATTCCATTACGGTCATGCGAGTCTATAGGAATTGTGTTGTCACGGTGCGTGGTCGGGATACCACGACTGATCTTATGGAGTTAGAAATTGTAGATTTTGATGTAATTATGGGGATGGATTGGCTCTATTCGTGTTTTTCTAAACTCGACTACCGAACCAGGATTATGAGGCTTGAGTTTCCTAATAAATCAGTTATCGAGTGGGAGGGGAATAATGTTATGCCAAGAGGTAGATTCATTTCCTACCTTAAAGCCTGTAAGATGATCAGAAAATGGTGCATCTACCATTTGGTCTGGGTTGCGGACACAACTTCAGAGGTGCCTTCTCCCGAATCTATTCCTGTTGTGAATGAATTTCTTGAAGTATTTCCGGACGAGCTTCCTGGTATTCCACCAGATAGAGAGATTGATTTCAGGATTGATGTATTGCCAGATACACAACCAATATATATTCCACCTTACCGAATGGCGCCAGCAGAATTGAGAGAGTTAAAGGAACAAATGAAAGATCTATTAGAAAAGGGTTTCATACGGCCAAGTGTGTCGCCTAGGGGCGCACCGATTCTTTTTGTCAGAAAGAAAGACGGATCGCTTCGGATGTGTATTGATTATCGGCAGCTCAACAAAGTCACCATAAAAAACAAATACCCATTGCCTCAGATAGACGATTTGTTCGATTAGTTGCAAGGTGCTAAGTTCTTCTGAAAGATTGATTTGCGGTCCGGGTATCACAAGTTAAAAGTCAGGGAGCAGGATATTCCTAAGACTGCCTTCAGAACTCGATATGGGCACTTTGAATTTCTGGTAATGTCTTTTGGGCTAACCAACGCCCCAACAGCTTTTATGGATCTTATGAATCGGGTTTTCAAACCATTTCTTGAATCCTTTGTGATTGTCTTCATTGACTACATCCTCGTTTATTAGCGAAATCAGGAAGATCATGCTACTCACCTCAGGGGAGTTCTGCAGACTCTTCATCAACACTAGTTGTATGCAAAGTTTTCAAAATGTGAGTTTTGGTTAGAATCAGCTGTCTTTTTGGGCCATGTTGTCTCCAGGGAAGGGATTCGGGTTGATCCCCAAAAGATTGTAGCGGTAAAGGATTAGCCTAGGCCAACGACCCCGACAGAGATTCGCAGTTTCTTGGGTTGGATGGGCATTATCGGAGGTTCGTGGAGGAATTCTCTACCCTCGCCTCCCCATTGACTAAGCTGACACAGAAGGCGGTCACGTTCCAGTGGTCCGATGCTTGTGAAAAGAGTTTTCAGGAATTTAAATTGAGATTGACTACGGCGCCAGTGTTGACCTTGCTAGAAGGTTCAAATGGTTTGTGGTGTGTTGTGATGCTTCAAGGGTTGGTTTGGGGTATGTATTGATGCAATGTGGTAAGGTAATAGCATATGCTTCTAGGCAGCTCAAGAATCACGAAAAAAATTATCCGACGCATGATTTGGAGCTCGCGACGGTTGTGTTTGCATTGAAAATCTGGTGGTATTATCTTTATGGGGTCCATGTGGACGTGTTCACAGACCACAAGAGTCTTCAGTATTTATTCAAACAAAAGGAGTTGAACTTAAGGCAGCGGAGGTGGTTGGAATTGCTCAAGGATTATGATATGAATATTTTGTACCGTCTAGGGAAGGGAATGTGGTAGCCGACGCTCTTAGTCGGAAATCCATGGGTAGCTTGGCTCATTTGGAAGTAGGTCAGAGGCTTTTGGCTCGAGAGGTTTATCAGTTGGCTAGTCTGGGGGTCTGTCTTTCGACCTCAGACGAAGGGGATGTCGTGGTGCGTAATGGAGCAGAATCTTCACTTGTAACATAAATCAAGGAAAAGTTATTCATAGATCCAGTATTGGTACAGTTGAGAGAGGTCAATCTGAATCATAAGACTACAACATTTTCACATGGCAATGATGATGGTGTTTTGCGGTGCCAAGGGAGGCTGTGTGTTTCGGACGTGGATGATCTTCGGGAAAGGGTAATAGTAGAGGCTCACAATTCCAGGTATTCAGTACACCCAGGTTCTACGGAGATGTATCATGATCTCAAAGAAATTTATTGATGGAATGATATGAAGTGGGGTGTGGCGGACTTTATGGCTAGGTGTCCGAATTGTCAACTAGTGAAGGCCGAGCATCAGAGGCCCAATGGGTTGGCACAACTTATGGAAATACCAATGTGGAGATGGGATATGATCTATATGGACTTTGTGGTGGGGTTACCTCGCACTCCACGTAGGTTCGACTCTGTTTGGGTAATAGTGGATCAACTCACAAAATCAGCTCACTTCTTGCCAGTCAAGTTCACTGATACTGTGGAACAGTATGCTTAGTTGTATATCAAGGAAATAGTCAGACTCCATGTCACTCCAGTATCTATTATTTCGGATTGAGGATCCCAGTTCACAGCTAAGTTTTTGAAGAAATTTCAGCAAGGTTTGGGTACGCAGGTAAATCTCAACACAGCCTTCCATCCACAAACTGATGGGCAGGAAGAGCGGACCATTCAGACGCTTGAAGATATGTTATGGGCTTGTGTATTAGATTTCAAGGGTAGCTGGGATGATCACTTGCCGCTTATAGAATTTTCTTATAATAACAGTTTCCATGCTAGTATTCAGATGGCCCCATTTGAGGCGTTGTACAGAAGGAGGTGTAGGTCTCCGATTGGATGGTTCGAGGTTGGCGAGGCAGAACTGTTACGACCGGATCTTGTGCACCAAGCTATGGAAAAAGTTAAGGTCATTCAGGAAAAGATGAAAACTGCTCAGAGTCGTCAAGAATCCTATGCAGACGTTCGTCGAACGGATTTGGAGTTTCAAGTCGATGATTGGGTATTCTTGAAGGTGTCTCCCATGAAGGGAGTGATGCGGTTTGGGAAGAAAGGGAAATTGAGCCCAAGGTATGTCGGTCCATATATGATTGCTCAAAGGGTAGGACATGTGGCTTATAGGCTGGAATTGCCCCCTGAGATGTCATTAGTGCACCCAGTGTTTCATGTGTCCATGTTGAAGAAGGTGATTGGGGATCCATCCGCCATTGTGCCGGTTCAGACGATTGAAATTAATGAAGGGTTGTCATATGAAGAGGTTACAGTTGCTATTCTTGATAGGCAAGTCCATAGATTGAGAAACAAAGAGATTGCTTCTGTTAAAGTATTATGGCGGAGTCAACAAGTCGAAGAAGCCACATGGGAAGCGGAAAATGAAATGAAAGGGAAATATCCCCACTTGTTTGAATAAGTCCGGTAGTGGTTTTGAAAGTTGTCATTCCTAAGCAAGTATATATTGTGTTAAATTTTGTGCAAGAACATTCCACTCCCCTAATTACCCTACTATTGTGACTTCCCAAACTTTGTTGTGAATAGCTGAATTATGTGCAACTCATTGTAATAGTTCATTTATGTGCAAATTTGTGGAGTTAACCGAACTATGTGAGGCTTGTGAAGTAATTGAAATACATGTAGCTTGTTGGAAGGACCGGGTTATGTGCAAGTTGATAGAGTAATTGGTAATGTGTGGAATTGGTTAAACATGTGTTTTGGGGGCTCTCTGACCGGTATATAGGCCTAATTACAAAGGAAACTCTAGCGAAATTTTCAGAAAATATCAAGCTTAGTAAAAATTTGGGGGTTGGTTTATTTTGTGTTTTCCTACTCTAGTGATTCCCCGATCCTCATTCGAGGACGAATGATTTTAAGTGGGGGAGAATGTAAAGACCCGTAAAACTCATGGCTAAAAATAATGCCCGAATAGATTCTTGTGTTGTTATAACTGTAGAAATTCTTAAAACGGACTCTTTTTGAGTAAAAAGTATCCCGGGACTTAAAAGATTAAATTTTCCAGATTTGCGCAGGTCCGCGGTCCACTGTGCGATCGCAGATCAGGTATGCGGACCGCATAGTGGTCACATACTTGGATAGTTTGCTGTCCATTTCGAGGATAGCTATGCGGCCTAGAATGCGATCACATTTCAAAAATGTGGGCCACATAGTTGTTGCATTATTTCACCTTGACTATTGCAGAGGGAGTTATACGATGCACTATGCGATCGCATAACAGGTATGTGGACCGCATAGTGGTCGCACACCTTGGCAGTCTACTTTTGTTTTGGCCCATTTGAGGTCCAACTATCAACAGGAATGCGGACCGCATAGCAAAAATGCGATCGCATTCCTGATCGCATTTCTGCTTCGGGACTGTTAAATTTCTAATTTACTACCCGACCACCAGTTCATTAAAACACCTCCCCCTTCCATTTTAAGCTCATTTTCTGATAAATTAGAGAGAGGATAGAGTGGGTTCTAGAGAGAGATAGTCCAACTTCATCCAATCTGTTCCTCCAACACTACTCAGACCTGGAATTGATCAAGTAGGACACCATTTTCTTCACTACAAGAGGTAAGCTTCTACCCCATCAACTTAAATTTCCAGATTTTTGTTAAGATGAAACATGGTTAGGTGAATTCATGAAGATAAGGGTAGGAGCCTTGCATGCATGTAACCAACTAATCATAATCTAGTAAAAGGAAATGGGTTAGAGTAATCTTTCACAAAAAAGAGGCCATTAAATCTAAAAGAACACTTAGTGTTTGATAGAATGATCAAGTGTGTTCAAGACATGATCATTGTTCCTAATTCTAAGTTAAATTATGCCATATTGTGAACTATATTGAAGGTTCTATAAGGTCCCGTGACTTGTGGTAGAAATTAAGGAAAAATCCCAAATCAAGGTATGTATGGCTAACTTTAATCTTTGTAGAGTTACCTTGTTGGTGTCCGAGTACGCGGTATGAAATTCTTGCTTGAGCATGTGTGAATTGTTTGTCCTGCGGTGTCGAGTTGTACAACTTCATTCTATGATTTTCTTAAGTCAATTACCATGCTAATTGAGACTATGAAGGGTGATTCTTTGTGCTTATCCTACCATGTGTATAACTCGTTAAATGTTGAATACATCGGTATGAGAGGATGTGCTGCAAAACAAAACAAATGATGATGAAATAAAGTGTTGAATGTATCCAAGTGCTAAATGTTGTGTATTAAATAATGAAAGTAAATATGGGCTGATTTTGTTGAGTTAAATGATTGTGGCAACACCATTTATGAATTGCTGATTGGTAAGGATCATTGTGCCTTGATTTCACATAGTTATTGGTTGATACGAACTTATGTTCTTCCTGATAAAGATCTTTGTGATATAATTGTTGGTGATTGTTGTTATGAAATGGGAACGTACGATAGGATCGGGTTAGGCGCCGCAACACGAAGTAATAAGGGTGGAGATGTAATAAGGGTGAAATGTGATTGTATGGTGGGATCGGGTTGCGCGCCACAACACGAAGTAATAAGGGTGGAGAGGCAGTAAGGGTGAGATGAGAATGTACGGTGGGATCGGATTGCGCGCCGCAACATATGAGAAATTGAAACGTGTAGCTGTGAAATCTTCATTTGTGGTTTTCTGTATACTTGTGTGGTACTTATCTGGTTACCCTAACTGCTTTCTAATTGTGTATTGTTTGATTCTACTTGGAATAAACTTGGTTCATACATGCAAGTACTATTCAATGGTTCTAATTTCCCTTTTGCCTGGGGCACTACATCGTTCATATGGACGTAGGTGGTTCCCCAGCAGGTAGCTCAGTCCGCCGATAGTGGTGTTTCCCCTTCGTACTTTCATCAGATCCGGTGATCCCCATTTCGTCTCGGGGACGTGTGTAGTCTACATCATCTTTTTGTATATGTTATGTCTTTTAAGGTATAGTCGGGGCCTTGTCGCCGGCAAGTATTTGTGTAAACCCTTAGTACTCTTAGAGGCTCCGTAGGCATGATGTGGGTTGTACTTATATGTATTTTGGGTGGTAAATGTGTTAACTAGTAATCATGGTCCGAATCGGAATTATTGTATGTTTTGTGATTATCAAATGAGGAAATCATAAAGGATAATATGAACTCAAGTAGTAGATTCATGCTTAAACTCTAAATTGCTAATTCATGTGGAATAATGTATATTTTAAACACGGGGTGATGCGTGGGTAGGAAAGGCAATTCAGGTCGTGATGGCGTCTAACATTGAACTCGCGAGACAAAGTCGAGCCTTAAAATCCCATCAAACAACACTGAAACAACGAACCACACCCCAATTCAAGCTTAATAAACCTTAGAACTTCAAACTTCTACATTCAATGACAAAACCTATCAAATCATATTCGATTGACCTCAAATTTTTCACACAAGTCACATTCGACATTACAGACCTATCCCAACTTTATTCTGACCCGGATATCAAATTCCACTCCCGGTCAAACTTCTCAAAACCCTCAAATTTCTAACTTTCGCCAAAAGACTCTGAAATGACCTATGAACCTCCAAATCCACTTCCGGACGCGCTCCCAATTCCAAAACCACCGTACGAAGCTATTCCTCGACTTAGAATCCCAAATGGACATCGATAACATTGAAACTCACTTCAACCCAAATTCATGGAATTCTTTCAGAATGCCAACTTCAACAATAGACGCTAAAACACTCCTGGGCTATCCAAAACCCAATCCGGGCATACGCGCAAGTCCGAAATCATCATATGAACCTACTGGAACCTTAAAATCCCGATTATGAGATCGTTTACTCAAAAATCACACTTTAGTCAATTTCTCCAACTTAAGGCTTCCGAAATCATAATTCTCTTTCCAAATCAACTCCGAACTTCCCTAAATTATATTCTGACTATGCGTACAAGTCATAATACTTGGAGTGAAGCTGCTCAAGGCCTCAAACCTCCGAACGATGCGCTAGACCTCAAAATGACCGGAAGGGTCATTAAATTGTCTCCCACTTAGACATATGTTCGTCCTCGAACATGCTAAGAACTTCTCAGGAGTTGACCAAAATCAATGTTTAACACCTTGTGCACCTACCCGTGCTACCACAACCCAGTTGAGCACATTAGCTCGAGCAAACCTGAATATCCTTCCTTTTATCTGGTCAAATAAACCTTAGAACCAAATTCCAACATCTGAAATCATCTTCCAGGTCCGTTTCCAACATTCGAACACAGTACCCATCACTACAGGATGTATCAATACATGATTGTATTTCTATTTTGAATCCACACCATGAACTGCATAATTCACCTAACCATAATAACACCCTTTGACAATAATAACCACAATCCCACGAATGTAGTACCCACAACACACCCTATGACACATATAAGTCTTGTTCCACCTCTTGCAATACTGCCACTATGAAAGAGATATGTAGAAATTCATAACAAACTATCGAGTCAACAAATCATTGAGTCTCTCCTCCAGATAAGAACGATAATCTCATTATGAACCAAATAATGATATTTGCTCTCAATTATGCCGCATATAAATCAGACCTCACTGATCTTAGGTTCAATAGTCTCATCTCACCTAGTACAAGAAGCTCAAGCAATAGGCCACCTCAGGCACTACCAAAAGTCTGATATGATGCCACAATGCGCCAACAAGCTACAAACTCGAATGTGATACATAAGGGAACGAACTCTGGAAAGAACCACTCGACCCCCGTAACTAATTTAAACAACGAAACGATATTACAAACCTTCCTTAGAAATCGAGAAGAAAAACACACAGCAATAGATATAGGAAATTGTACTCAACATCACATTGTTGCGGTGTGCAACCCGATCTAGCCATGATACCGTTGCGGCATGCAACCCGATCCAACCATGTTACCCGTGGCAGTGTGTGCCATCCGATCCAAACAATATACCCGTGGTGGCATGCCACCTGATCCATATATGATAATCTATAAGAAAATACTTATCGAGCTAAAAAGACTAATAACTACGAAGTACTTGAATATCGACCACAAGCACGCTAAGTGCATAAAAAAAATCCTGGGGAGATGGACAACGCCATACACTACGAATATTAAGCACAACCATAGTGCAATAAATGACATGAATCTCGAGAGACATTCTTCCCTCACAACACCAAAAATTACACCGGATCTCAATACGAGTGCGAATAATCAAACCACCTCACAACCCACTTGGCATAATATAGATTACAAGGAATAGCTTACGACATAAATAACATCCAAGGCCCGAAGATTCCTACATAAACAATGCTACGCTGAAATGAACACATTCGGCCTGATATAGAGCCCACATTCACATTAACATCCGCCCACGGACCCCAAGCTGATTCTGACTGTACCACACTAGGCTAATAATCTTCCAATAATCCGCACTAAATCTTTTTCCCATGAAATACAAGAACAACCGTCGATCCGGCACAAACATCCACAGTTCGTAACTAAATGAATAGAGCGTCTTCCAGGCCTAAACTCTCACACTTATACCGTTTCCTCGTGGGATCTCCCAAAACTTTCTGCACCGGGTAACAAGTATGCACATACATACCACTATTCATATTAATACTGTAAGGCAAATTGAAAATGCAAAAATCACATAAGGCCCCTCACACAGGACACCGATCTCAGGTGGTGCTAAAGACATTACCAACTTACTCTGACATCTAAATCCTTTCCTGATCACCCAAGCTCATAACATTCTTGTCTGCGTCGAACCACAACCTTGATCCTCAACTTGCAATTTCGATGTGGCTTACTCCGCCAAACATGACAATACACGAAAATACAAGAATTCCATCATAGCTTCTGAACCACTAATAGAATAAACACTCCAGCGTATAGAAACCCTTCACTTAACTCATTTTAAGAGAACCATTGCAACATGTGACTGAATTCCCATAGCTGCAGTAAATACAAACCTCGAGTAGTGGTCTAACCTACCATAATCCTTCTGGGATACATCTACACATAACAAGCCATAATACTCGAATGCCTCCATAAAAAATCAATTACGGCGGCCGTCAAGCCTCGCGCGTACCGCCACGGATCACATGTATAACTTAACACACTGAAAGAACTGATCATTGCCACCATCATACACATCCAACCATTGCTAACCGATTCTACTTCCCTAATTTGCTCTGAACTTGCCTTAGGAATTTAATGGCTCCATTTAAAAACATAACGACCCCAAATCTGCACTCATCCTGAGTGACCTTATTACTACACCTCATGTTTTCATATGTGGAAGTACGCCATAAGTAAATTGATGAAATCTCGGAAATGAGATCTTGCATTTTGCATTTTCGTACGCTAAAGTTTCATCGTAAGTTAATTGATGTAAGCTGGGGAATGAGATTATTTCGAGACTATAAGTATTACACTACTTCAAACAAGAGATAAATAAATTCCTGAAGGTGAGAGGGTAAGAGAATAGAAGGAAACGAATTTCATCAAAATTTGACATTTTGGGATACAATACGGCGCTAGCTAAAATACCCAGTATTTATGGACTAGTGCCATACAAGGTACCGTATTGCTGTGATAGTAAGGTGTATAAAGTGTATTAAAGGTGAGTAATATTTTATGTAATTTGAGATAATTCTTAATTATGCGGGTAATTGATTAATTACCGGGTAACGAGACATTACCTAATTAATTAATTAGTGGATAAAGACTAAAATTCCCCCCACCCCACGTGGCAACAAGACAATTTTTGACCAAATGACTGTTAGTTATCTTTGGTTAGGTGGCAAGAAATGTGTCAAGTACAAAGACACTTCATTCTAGGATTTTAAAGACAAATATTTTCCTAAGACACTTTCCTTCTAAAATTTTCAATGCAATCAGACGTGAACTTTTGAAAGGTTAGCAACATGATTTTTAAAAAATTCCTACAAAGTTCCCACAAAAAAAAGAAGAAGGAGAACTAGATTTCTTCTTTTCTAACATTACAACATGATTTCACATGATACATTCTAAACACTACATTAGCAATGTAATTCTTCAACCAGTTCCTACACAAAAAAATCCAACGAGAATTACAAGAACTTTAGCAACGTAAAAGTTTGTGGTTCTAAAGGAGTACTGTACAACCTTTTCCAAGAACATCATACGGATTTTTTCCTACTCCAGGTATGTTAAGGCTAAATCCTTTCTTCATTTTGGCATGATATCGTAATTAATCGAGTTTGATAACGAGGCATAAAGAGAAATTCATATTCCTGAATTTATGTACATTTTCCAGTTTCATAAGTTATAGTATTTTCCTTTATCGGGACATCATATTCAATTGAGTATTGTCTTATTCCAGTCAAGAGAGCAAAGATCCTATATGTACAGTATTACAGTATTTTAATTACCATCGAACTATAATCGATGGGCAGGCTCCTATTGGGAAACCTCTAATCAAATGGTAAGCTATATACCGAGCGTACTGTGGCCGAGCACCTATGAGCGACCCCTGTTGGTCGAGATACAGAGCCTAGCGCCTGGAGGTACTGCATTTCATGTGTGCAGGTTCACACAGATACACGGGTAGACCTCCTCATTAAGTGTTTCCCGAGTTCAGCTTGATCGGTATGCTCCATGCCTTTCGGAGTACATATTGTATATATATGTATATATGTTTTGAGTAGGTCGGGGAGCTGTTCTGATCATAGTATATCCACCAGTAGAGGCTTTTAGACAAATCCTGTCAGTTAGTGCAGTATGTTGGGCTGATAGGCCTTTTCTTTATATTTTATAGGTTTGCCAGCTGTAATAGTTATGACTGCCTTGTCGGCCCATCTTTATACTGATATTTAGTTAGCATCCGCATTTGTCTTGCAATGTGGCCCATGTCCAAAGTAGACATCACATGTTCAGAGTTCCTTAGTCGCAAGTTGGTACGCAAGGATAGATGAGGCACCGGGTGCCGATCTCGGTCCCAAGTTCGGGGCGTGACAGAAGTGGTATCAGAGCAGTTCCGTCCTAGGGAGTCTACAAGCCTTGTCTAGTAGAGTCTTGTTTATGGGTATGTTGTGCACCACACTTATAAGAAAGAGGCTACAGGGCATTTAGGACTGTCACTCTTCCTTTTTACTCTAGATCATATGGTAGATCTCACTTATAAGAATTCAAATTCTAAACTTCTATTTTATTAGTAATAAGACGATGCCTACATTCAGAAAAACAATCGATAAGAGATTTAGCTATGGAAGTGTTGAGTTAGAGGAACTCGATTTTGCATCTTGCTTATGATAAGTAATGGATGGTTTGCGTTAGTTGACATTTCCAAAGGATATTACAAAGATTCTAATAGATCTCCTTGTGATATACCTAGATGGTGAACTCTAAAATAGTACACCTAGATATGAGTACAACAAGGACGTGCCCTGGAATCATGGAAGGGGTAAATATTACCTTAGTATGGCTCCCGTCCGTAGTAGAGAAAGAATGTTTGGAAATTTAAAGAGCCAATGGATGGAGCAACGGGAGATAAAAGCAAAAGAATGTTTTGTACGAATTTTCAGAATAAAGTGATAGATAGAAATATTAGCAGGGAAGTACGACGAGGGATAATGAAGCATTATGAGTGAGATGTGATACATGGATGGCAACGGTAGAGTGTTACAAAATCTATAGTCAAATGAAGAAAGATACAAGAGGTGATGGACCTTAAGACGAGAAAAGAGAATAGGCCATATAGTCACATCCTCATTTCGAGAAATAAGTTCGACTCTAACGTGATTAACAGAAGGAAAAGTTAGATCCCAGAGTAATAGAAACCAATATGAATTGGTGAACAAGATAAACTAAACATGAATTAGGAACTGAGTAATTTGATAATAGTCAGCATCATGAGAATTTCAGATTGCATTCCGGCAATAATAAAATCTACAACAGAAGAAGATCCATGATGAATTCAGAGAATGGTCATTTAGGGAGACGCTTCCCTAAAACAAGAAATATGAGCAAACTTAAGCTTAAGGGATTGTGTGTGCCAGTTACACTAAGTATCACCATCGCGAGTAAGGAATTTTGTTATGCTTGGTACTAAAGGATTACCGCAAGGCGAGTAAGGGTCATCAATATGCAAAAAGACGCCAAAGATGAAGAGGTAAAACATCTATAGGTAGATCGTCGTAGAAATAACTCTTAGTACTTCCCAAGAGGGTGGGAATATGGAGTGATGTGCCATGAAGTCAGAGTTATGTTTTTCTAGCAATCATGGAATGGTAAAGGAAGAATGCGGTAAAAACGAAAAAGGAATGAGATTAAACTTATTTGTTCTTACGTATATGCTACGATTCCAGAACATTAAGCAAGCACGATGTCAAGGAGAGAAAGTAAGGGTTCCGGCCTAGGATGTTATTAATGAATAAAGAGTCAGCGCAAGATGTAAGCTAAGACAAAGGAAATAACCCAAGAAATATTACGCGGAGTATTGATATGAGAATGGACCAGCGAGCAGTCAGTAGTTGATTCAGGAAGAGTCTAGTTATGGCTATACAAGAGGTTACAAATAAATCAACAGACCATGTAAAATAAACATAGTGAACCCCAACATGGGGAGTTTAGTCTCACAAATTTGAAATCAGAACCCTTGAGAAATATTCGGATATGAGTTGGGGTAGTTAAAGGAATCATATGAGTATCACGGAAATAAAAGAGAGTGACACTGGTCAAAATATCAAGTTCAGAAGAAACCCTACAAGGACTAGGGCGTGGAGGTAAGTAACTCTGGATAATTATAGGTGAGGAGGGGCATCAAAAATTTCGTCGAGTATATGATGCAATAAGCTCACAGCTTTACAAGAGTTAGAGGGTCCTCCCTAAGTACTACAATGAAAGACTAGCTGAGGAAATAAGGAAGAAGGCTTCAACCAAAGCACAATGACCTAAAAAGAAAATGGTTGTGTAACAACAGTCTCACTACAAAATTATATGCACTTCAAAAGAAAGTGGCACCTACCATGGCTAATGAGCGGGGAGTAAAACCAAAAGTAATATTCGAGACCATATAAGTTGCATAAAAATTTCGGCATGCGTGAGAACTCAGATAAGATAAGCATGCACGTAACAAGGGGCAAAAAGACCAGGAAAAGAAAGTGCTCACGTTTGAAGAAAGCTGAAATGGAACAAAAGGAATTATTCGATTAATGATCAGCCGTAGAAGACTTCGGTATAAGTTAAAAGACGTCGTTGGGTCCAGGTCATAGACAAAGGATTGAATCTTAGAAGATTGTATCATGGTTTTCCATAGTGTCCATGAAAGGCTAAAGTAATAACTAAATGTCAGGAGCCACAGATCGGAAGATAGCTTAAGCATACATAAAGGTTGATCAGAAGGAAGAGGAAACTAAAGAGTTACATAAACTAAGTAAATTAGGAGTCTGCTTATTGGACCCAGAAAGTTATAGACATCATGATTGAGAACATTACAGAATCACTCTTAATATCAGAGGTGCAAGAGAGATAATATACCATATTCTATAATGGCTCTACAAGGAAGCTAGTAGAAGGAGTGCCATCCTTATACGAAGTTTGTATGAACATCTCACTTGGTTGTGTATACACCAGAGGTGCAAGAATTATAATAGAGCTTCAAGTTGCGAATATGAATTATATCTATGTGGGAGGGAGGTCATGAAAGAGATAGAAGATGTGATGTGAGATTTAAGGTAAGTAAGGTAAAAGTGAAAAACGTACTAGATACTCAGATGCAAAAGGTTGGGAATAGTTCATACTTTTGATAGAAGGCTAGAAGCACTAGGATTCAGTATCGATAGCGGCGTCGACAATGGCATATCTTCCAGCCTATGGTTTCTAGGTACCGAGAGATTTAGTTAAAAGAGTAAAGAAGAGTTTGAGACGATATGATGTCCCTCTTGATGTTCCATAAAAGCATTAAAAAATCAGTTGCAAGCTAAAGTATAGAGCACCAAGGTTTTAGGAAGACAAGAGTAAGGATAAGAAAAGGCAAGTGAGAAGGTGACAAAAATGGATAAGTCCTCACGATTAATCCCATGAAAACAAGAAGAGTGATGGTTTCTCTAAGTTATACAGAGCTCAGTATAACTTGAATAAACTCAAAGGAGTCTAAGACTAATAGCATTTAGAATAGATGGAATGTTGCCCTAGTAGTAGAATGATGGTGTAATTGTGAAAGATGAAGGGTGACGTTTGGGCCTTCGATTGAGTAATGATTTAAAAAGGGGATTTCATGAATTGTACGAGATTAAAATACCCACGTAAGGTAAATCACATTAGGATACTATAAATATGGTTATGGAAGCATGGTATCGCCCCTAGGTGGATCGGTCTAATCACTTCAAATGTTCCCCAATGAGACGTAAGCCTTAGCGGCAATGTTACATAAGAGATAAAGTTATCAGTGTTAGATGATAGACCAACATTAAGGTAAATCAACAGTGGATGGACAAAAGTCACAAGGTATGAGGTGATATTAGGCCGTCATTCTTAAGATGGACAAGTAATGAGGAAGCATAAAGAACTTAGATTTATACATATGAGATAAGTAACGGAAGTAACCTGGAGCTCGATAGCATACCTCAGTAACAATAAATCGAAGAAAGAGTTATGGTATAGTATGACCTACCTAGATGAAGTACAGTCATATGAATGGATAAGTGGATCTATGAAATAAGGTATAACAATATTCATAAGTTCGACAAAGTACCAAGCAAAGAACTTCAGTATACCTATAGATGCCTACAGGGACATACTGTCAAGCTTTGTATATGTTTACAAGGTGAGGCCTAGAGATGGGCTAAAATCTGGAGGAGAAGGGAGAGAAGAGTCGCATAGGTGCACTTACAAGGTTAGAGTCATATGAGCTGCATGGTAGAAGGTAGCACCAGTTACGAGATTAGAAGGATTCCGACCATAAGTCGTGGTGTGATAAAGAGGCCTAAAAGGGGAATGCCCTGGACTTTGGAATTATTCAGAGAACAGTTTCCTAGATCGCAAGGAGAGTACTAAAGTATTCAGAAGACATAAGTCATGAAAATGAAAAATGCATCAATCAACATTCGAGGACGAATTTTCCAAAGGGGGGAATAATGTTACACCTCATGTTTTTGTACGTGGAAGTACGTGATAAGTAAATTGATGAAAGCTCGAAAATGAGATGTTACATTCTGCATATTCGTACGTTAAAGTTTCATCGTAAGTTAATTGACGTAAGCTGGGGAATAGGATTATTTGGAAATTATAAGTATTACACCACTTCAAACAAGTGATAAATAAATTCGTGAAGGTGAGAGGATAAGAGAATCGAAGGAAATGAATTTCGTCAAAAATTGACATTTTCGGATACAATACGGCCCGAGCTAAAAGACTAGTGTCATACAAGATACCATATGTCTATGATAGTAAGGTGTATAAAGTGTATGGAAAGTGAGCAGTATTTTATGTAATTTGAGATAATTCTTTATTATGCGGGTAATTGGTTAATTATCGGGTAACGGGACATTACCTAATAAATTAATTAGTGGATAAAGACTAAAACTCCTCCCACCCACGTGGCAACAAGCCAATTCTTGACCAAATGACTATTAGTTATCTGTGGTTAGGTGGCAAGAAATGTGTCAAGTACAAAGGCACCTCATTCTAGGATTTTAAAGACAAATATTTTCCTAAGACACTTTCCTTCTAAAATTTTCAACGCAATCAGACGTGAACTTTTGAAAGGTTAGCAATATGATTCTTACAAAATTCCCACAAAGTTCTCACAAAAAAGAAGAAGAACGTGATTTATTCATTTCTAACATTACAACATGATTTCACATGATTCATTTCTAAACACTACATTAGAAATGTAATAATTCAACCAGTTCCTACACAAAAAAATCAAACGAGAATTATTAGAACTTTAGCAACGTAAGATTTTGCGGTTCTAAAGGAGTACGATGCAACCTTTTCCAAGAATATCATATGGATTTTTTCCTACTCCGGGTATATTAAGGCTAAGTCCTTCTTTCATTTTGGCATGATCTCATAATTACTCGAGTTTGATAACAAGGCATAAAGAGAAATTCATATTCCTGAATTTATGTACACTTCCTAGTCTCTTAAGTTACAATATTTTCCCTTATCAGAACTTCATATTCAATTGAATATTATCTTATTCCAGTCAAGAGATAAGAGAGCCTATATGTACAATATTACAGTATTTTCATTACCATCGAGCTATTATCGATGGGCAGGTACCTATTTGGCAACCTCTAAACAGATGGTAAGTTATATACCGAGCCTACTATGGCCGATCGCCTATGAGCGATCCTAGTTGGTCGAGGTACAGAGCCTAGAATGGCCGAGCGCCTTTAAGCGAGCCTATTAAAACAGAGCAGTTATTTATATATAATAAGGCTTATAGGGCCGGACAACTATTTTACTTACTATATTGAGAAAGTTGAGTCAGTATCAGCAGGTAAGCATATCTTCAGATTATCTTTCACTTCAAGTTTCATTCACTTATTATATTATCAGTTCAGGTTCATCTTTCAGTATATTTCCTTACATACTCGGTACATTATTTCGTACTGACGTCCCTTTTCTGGGGGCGCTGCATTTCATGCGTGCAGGTTCAGACAGACAGACGGGTAGACCTCATCATTAAGTGTTTCCTGAGTTCAGCTTGATCGGTAAGCTCCATGCCTTTTGGAGTTGCCGGACCTACAACTTTGTGTACATCTAGTGTATATATGTATCTATGTTATGAGTAAGTCGAGGAGCTGTTCCAATCATATTATATCCACCAATAGAGGCTTGTAGACAACTTCTGTCAGTTAGTGCAGTATGTTGGGCTAGTAGGCCTTTTATGTATATTTTGTTGGTTTCCCAGCTGTAGTAGTTATGACGATCTTGTCGGCCCAACTTTATATTAATATTTAGTCAGCATTCGCCGTTTTCTTGAAATGTGTCACATGGCCAAAGTATGACATCACATGCTCAGAGTTCCTTAGTCGCAAGTTGGTACACAAGGAATTATAAGGCACCGGGTGCCGGTCTCGCCCCCAGGTTCGGGGCGTGATAGAAGTTGTATTAGAGCAGTTTCGTCCTAGGGAGTCTACAAGCCTTGTCTAGTAGAATCTTGTTTATTGGTGTGTTTTTCAACACACTTATAAGCAGGAGGCTACATGGAATTTAGGACTGTCTCTCTTTTTTTTTACTCTAGATCGTGTGGTAGATATCACTTATAAGAATTAAAATTTCGAACTTCTATTTTATTCGTAATAATACGATGCCTACATTCAGAAAAATGATCTATAAGAGATTTAGATGTGGAAATGTTGAGTTAGGGGAACTCAATTTGCATCTTGTTTATGATAAGTAATGAATGGTTTGCTAAGTTGACATTTCCGATGGATATTTCAAAGATGCTAATGGGTCTCCTTGTGAGATACCTAGATGGTGCACTCTAAAATTGTATATGAGTACTACAAGGACGTGCCCTGGAATCCTGGAAGGGGTAAATATTACCTTAGTGTGGATCCCGTCCCTAGTAGAGAATGAATGTTTGGAAATTCGAAGAGCCAATGGTTAGAGCAAGGGGAGCTAAAAGCAAAAGAATGTTTTGTTCGAATTTTCAGAATAAAGTGATAGAGAGAAATATTAACAAGGAAGTACAAAGAGGGATAATGAAGCATTATGAGTGAGATGTGATACATGGATGGCAACGGTAGAGTGTTACAAAATCTATAGCCAAATGAAGAAAGAGATGAGATGTGATGGACCTTAAGACGACAAAAGAGTATAGGCCATACAGTCATATCCTCATTTTGAGAAAAAAGTTCGACTCTAATGTGATTAATAGAAGCAAAAGACAGATCCTAGAGTAATAGAAATCAGTATGAATTGGTGAAAAAGATAAACTAAACATGAATTAGGAACTGAGTAATTTGATAATAGTCAACATCATGAGAATTTCAGATTGCATTCCAACAATAATAAAATCGACAGCAGAAGAAGATCCATGATCAATTGAGAGAATGGTCATTCAGGGAGACGCTTCCCTAAAGCAAGCAATATGAGCAAACTTAAGCTTAAGGGACTGTGTCTGCCAGTTACACTAAGTGTCTCCATCGCGAGTAAGGAATCTTGTCATCCTTGGCACAGAAGGATTACCGCAAGGCAAGTAAGGGTCATCGATGATGCGAAAAGACGCCAAATATGAAGAGGTAAAAAATCTATAGGTAGATCGCTGTAGAACTAACTCTTAGTACTTCCAATAAGGGGGGAATATGGAGTGATGTGCCATGAAGTCAGAATTAAGTGGTTCTATTAATCATTGAATGGTAAATGAAGAATGTGGTAAAAACGAAAAAGGAATGAGATTACACTTATTCAGCTCTTATGTATATTCTACGATTCCAGAACATTAAGCAAACACGATGTCAAGGAGAGGAAGTAAGGGTTCCGGCCCGGGATGTTATTGATAAATAAAGAGTCAGCGCAAGATGTAAGTTAAGACAAAGGAAATGACCCAAGAAAGATTACGCGGAGTATTGATATGAGAATGGACCAACGAGCAGTCAGTAGTTTATTTGGGAAGAGTCTAGTTATGGCTAGACAAAAGGTTGGAGATAAATCAACAGACCATGTAAAATAAACATAGCGAACTCCAGCATGGGGAGTTCAGTCTCATAGATTTGACATCAAAACCCTTGAGGAATATTCGGATAGGAGTTGGGGTAGATAAAGGAATCACATGAGTATCACGGAAATAAAAGTGAGTGCCACTGGTCAAAATATCAAGTTCAGAAGCAACCCTACAAGCACAAGGGCGTGGAGGTAAGTAACCACGGATAATTATAGGCGAGGAGGGGCATCAAAAATTTTGTCGAGTATATGATGCAATAAGCTCGTAGCTTTACAAGAGTTAGAGGGTCCTCCCTAAGTACTATAATGAAGGACTAGCTGGGGAAATAAGGAAGAAGGCTTCAACCAAAGCACAGTGATCTAAAAAGGAAATGGTTGTGTAACAACATACACACTACAAAATTGTATGCACTACAAAGAAAGTGGAACCTACCATGGCTAATGAGCGGGGAATAAAACCAAAAGTAATATTCGAGACCTTATGAGTTGCACAAGAATTTCGGCATGCATGAGAACTCAGACAAGCTAAGCATGTACGCAACAAGGGGGCAAAAAGACAAGGAAAAGAAATTTCTCATGTTTGAAGAAAGCTGAAATGGAACGAAAGGAATTATTCGATTAATGATCAGCCGTAGAAGACTCTGGTATAAGTTAAAAGAAGGAGTTGGGTCCAGGACATAGACAAAGGATTGAATCATTAGAAGATTGTATTATGGTTTTCCATAGCGTCCATGAAAGTCTAAACTAATAAATAAATGCCAGGAGCCACATATCGGAAGATACCTTTCACACGCAACCCTCTAGTGATTCAACTACTGCAAAACACCTCCCCCATGACCTTCCTCGTCCTTTCCTGCCTAATTGCTGCCGCAATTCAAAATTCATCTTTGTAACGCCCAAATAAATGAGTTTCTACAAACTCTAAACCTCTTATAAGATCATCCTTCTCAAGTAATCCACAATAGGAACACCAATTCGATTCTGAACCACTGCACACTGCGATTTCTGACAATTGCTTCCCCTGCACCATTTCATAATACCCTGCCGTGAAGGAGAATTGAAGAAAACCATAACACTGATGAACTTAGCACGCTCATCCAGGATAGAGGCACACATCACAAATGAAAACTCCACCATACTCAAAAATACCCAACCTCGTTACTCCATCAACCCAAACATGAACATTCCTAGTCTGATTGTCTTTCCTCTTCCGGAACAAAATACTCAATCTCTGAATCAGGCACTGGGTAAAACCTTCGATGCCTAGACAAGCATCCTACTATTACAAAAACACTCTTTGATAGCAACTCATGAATCTTCATAACAATCAATTCCAAATCTTAAGACCTTAGGTAATACAGATACTGAGCTGAAATGACAGGACAGCCTTCCGCAAGGCGACGACAATAGTCTAACCAAATATGCAGGGAGAAACATCATGCACCTCACTTGTAGTACCATTACAATTCCTCAATTCCCGATTTATAAAAAGTGCTTCATGTCGCATAAGATTGAATAGGAAAGAGACAAAGGAATAAGCCTCAAAGGAATCAAATCGCACGATGAGGAATCAAGAAGGGAAGTGCTCCTAACAGCCTTGTAGCCTCTCGAATATAAGTTTAGACATCTCCGTACCGATACGCAAGACTCTACTAGACTTGCTCATGAATTGTGGGACCTAAGTGAACCTAGCGCTCTGATACCATATTCACGACCCAAATTCCATTAACGGTCGTGATGGCGCCGGACACCGCTGTCAGGCAAGCCAAAATAAATATTTAATTTGGTTCTCATTTCAATATTTTAGAAATCATATTTTCCCTTAAATTGAATAGTAAAAAATGGGATTTATAGAATAAATAATAATAATTTTAACAATTTCGATACAGAACAACCCATAATCATCCCAAGACCTGGTGTCACAAGTGCACGAGCATTAACTAGCAATATATAATAAAATACGACAATTGTCTGGAATACAAATTGGACATGAAAATATTAATAATCTGAAGGAGACTGTGTTGGTTGCGGGTCGACAAATAGAATGCACCTCACCTAGGTCCCCGCATGAATGCACATCTCTGCTCTCACAAGGCCTCTAGACATATAAGCACCGGCAAAAAACGTGCAACAAGTGTAGTGTGAGTACGTAAACATCGTGTACCCAGTAAGTATCTTGCCTAACTCTGGAGGAGTAATGACGAGGGGTTGACATCGACACTAGTAACATCAGATACAATAAAGAGGTAAGTAAGTGTGGAGCAGCACAAATAATGAAATAAACAAGTGTAAATCACGTGGTACAAATCCCCCTCTTCACGAAGAACTCAATCTATCCATTAAAAATTCCCTCCTTAACCGGAGCATATATATAGATGTAGTGGATCTCATCAAGTCGCTTACCATGATTAAAATCCGGTAAAACATACAGATACACTGGCTTCGTGCCAAGTCTTACACACGATTTCATGCGGATATGATATAGGAAATGCCGAGGTGTACGGCCCGATCCAACATAATAATTAAAATATGCACTGTCGAGGATCGAACGACCGAACCATATGATAAATTAATTAACCTGCCCAGTAGAGTGGCCCACTCCCATGAGAGTGTGGTACATAAATCCTGCCGAGGTGAACGACCCGATCCTATAAGAAGTGAAATACAAAATCCTCCCGAGGTGAATGGCCCGATCCCATTAGAATATGAAGCTTTGATGGGTCCTAGACCCCACTCACGAATAAAACTGTGAGTTGAAATTTCTTTACGGAAAACATTATATATATATATATATATATATATATATATATATATATCGGAGACATGCCGTAAGAGGAGGAATAATGTTCGATGGCTAATCATGATTCCGTGAAGTCTCTACAAGAGCAAGCCTAGTCTCAAATAGAATGTAAAGCAAGGGAATTAATAAGCGAGAGACAACTCAAATAGTACAACTAAAGCATGATGTGAACCTAAGTCTACTCGGACAATAACATGAATGTAGCTCGGGCTCTCGTCACCTCGTGCGCACGTATCTCCCACAACAAGTAGCACACATCAAACATATCACCTAGGGGTAATTTCCCCCTTACAGAGTTAGACAGGAGGCTTACTTCGTCTCAAAGCTCACTTTTCGGTCCAAAATTGGGCTATCAATCCTCAACTCGGCACCAAACGACTTGAAGCTAGTCAAATGATATATAAATTATTCAATACATTATCAAGAGTTCACATCCTAACCATTAAGGTAATTTTCCAACCCAATTGAAGAACTCCTAAAATTCACTCCCATGCACACATGCTAGGATTCCGAAAATTTTCGAAGATAAAAACTACTCATAGAATCATGAAATCAAATATATGATTTGTTCTCAATTCCATGCCCAAATCAAAATCCAAAAAATATAACTTTGAGGTTTTCTACCAAAACCCCCACAATTTCTACTAATTTCCATGTTTAAATCCTTATACAAACCATGTATTTAACTTGCAATAGGTGGGAACCACTTACTTTGTGTTGCTTGATGAAAATCCCTCCTTGAAGCTCTCCAAAATCGCCCCAACCAAATGAAAAATGGGCCATGTCTCGATCTAAAAACAATCTGCCCAACCGACCTTCCGCACCGACGGTACACCAGCTGCACTTGCGGCTCCCTCTAATCTAGACAAAATCTTCTTATGTGGACCATTTCGAGCTCTTGTGCAACCGCTTCTGTGGTCGACCACGCGCTTCTGCGCCTTCGCACATGCGAATTCCCTTCTGCTTCTGTCACGACCCCAAATCCTAAACCGGCCGTGATGGCGCCTATCGTGGAACTAGGCTTGCCAACAATCACATAATTACAATTTCTTTCCAAAATCTCAACCATTTTCAACATTTCATAAACGTATATAGAATTACTGAATATTTTAGGAAAAATAAACAGTTAAACAGTCTATACTATCCTCAAAATCCGGAGTCAACATGTCATGAGCATCTAAGGAATATACCAAAAGTCTATTATTATATTACAAAACCTCGAAACAAATAACTAGGTCCAACATAAGAAGGGAAAACAGAGATGATGCGGATGTTGAACAACTACCTCTATGTCCCGAGCTCTAGCTCCGCACAGAATAGATGGATAACGCTCGGTATCAGCACCTGTATCTGCACACATCGGTGCAGGGAGTAATGTGACTACGCCAACTCAGTAGTAATGAAAATAAATCAAGGCTAAGAGGCAAGAAACACAAGAAAATCAAATCATCAGTTCACAATACGCACAACCTTTCTTTCCAACAGTATATACATATATATGTATGAAATCAACATGCCTTAAAAGCCAACTTCAGTAAAATCCTTTAAAAATGTATTTTCCAACAATTTCAGAAATAAAAATACCTGAAGAATTTAGTGAAAAATGGAGTAACTGATGAATGGCCCCTCGGGCAGAACATCACTCAGCATACCTCACAGCCCACGTGCTAATATCAAGACACCTTGTGGCGTATCATATCCTCACAATCAGGCCCTCGGCCTCACTCAGTCACAAATTCTCAAAAGCCTCTCGGACGTATCAGTAAAAACGGGGTACTCGACCCAAAACATCATTTTATATCTCAAAATAGTGTAAATAAGGCTGAGTTTCAAAAAACATTAATCCCAATATGACTGAGTGTAAATCATAAATCAACAGTGAGGAAATAGGAGTAAAAATCCCCCAAAGGGTCCAAACAAGTCGGCACGAGGCCCCAAACATGGCTTATAGCCAAAATATAGCAATAGTTTTGAGACCCGCGAAGAACAAACTAACTGCCTCCAAATTTTACCCATTGCAATCGCACCATTCCACACACGATTGCGAAGATTCGACTCCCTGACCTATGCGATCGCATAGCCATTCACGCGATCGCGAAGCACAATTGCAACAATCTTACGCGCCCCCTTTTTCTTCTACGCGATCACACAATACACCACGTGACCGCACTGCTCTGGCTGCCCAACCTATGCGATCGCAAACCTCCTTACGCGATCGCATAGAACAAATCTGCCTGCCTCAAGCTTTACCCTACACGATCACAGTGAAGAAGCCACTGCTGCTAAAACACCAGAAAACCAGCAATCTCCCAAAGACCAAAAGTGCCCGTTTAAGCATCCGAAACATATCCGAGTCCCCCAGGACCTCAACCAATACTACCAACATACCCCATAACATCATTCAAACTTATTCGAGCCTTCGAAACACAAAAAACAACGCAAAAACACCAAAATTAAATCAAATTCAAGCCTATGATCTTTGAAACTTCTATATTTCGCCAATGATGCCGAAACCAACCAAAACACATTCGATTGACCTAAAAATTTGCACGTATATCCAAAATGACATTACAAACCTGTTCCAACTTCCGTAATTCCATTCCGACCCGATAGCCTATTTTCAACTGCGGACCGAAAATCGCCAAAAACTAACTCTCGCCAATTCAAGCCTAATTCTACACCGGACATCAAAACTTCATTCCGAACACACTCCTAATCCCAAATGACCTAATGAAGCTATTCGAGCCATAAAATCCGCATTCCGATGTAGTTTACCAATAGTTCAACTCCTAATTGACTTTTTCAACTATTAAGCTAATTTAAGAGACTAACTGTCTCAGTTATCACCACGACCACTCTGAACCCGAACCAACCGACCCAACACAACATATATAGGCTAAGAGACATATGATAAAGCAGAAATGGGGGAAACAGGGCTAATCACACGGAACGACCGGCCGATTCGTTACATCCTCCCCCTCATAAACAAACGTTCGTCCTCGAACGGGTCTATAAACATACCTGGAGTCTCGAATAAGTGAGGATATCTGCTCCGCATCTCCCGCTCAGTCTCCCAGGTGGCATCCTCCCCCGACTTCCCTCTCCACTGAACCTTCACTGAAGCTATATCCTTAGACCTCAGCTTTCTGACCTGACGACCCAAAATACCCACTAGCTCTACCTCATATGAACTATCACCCTCGATCTGAACCGTGCAGAAGTCCAAAACATGAGACGGATCACCAACATACTTTCGGAGCATCGAAACATGGAACACCGGATGAATACTAGATAAACTAGGAGGCAAGGCAAGTCTATAAGCCACCTCCCCAATCCTCTGAAGCACCTCAAATGGACCAATGAACGTGGGACTTAACTTTCCCCTCTTCCCTAACCTCATAACACCCTTCATGGGTGACACCTTCAGCAGCACCTTCTCCCCAACCATGAAAGACACATCTCGGACCTTCCGGTCCGCACAACTCTTTTTCCTAGTATGCGCCGTGCAAAGACGCTCCTGAATCAACTTTTCCTTACCCAATGCATCCTCAACCAAGTCTGTGCAAATTAGCCTAGCCTCGCGCGGCTCGAACCAACCAACCGGAGATCTGCACCTCCTACCATATAAAGCCTCATACGGAGCCATCTGGATACTCGACTGATAACTATTATATATGCAACTCCGCGAGTGGCAGAAACTGGTCCCATGAACCCCCAAAATCAATGACACAGACACGCAACATATCCTCCAAAATCTGAATAGTATGCTCCGACTTCCCGTCAGTCTGAGGATGAAACGTTGTGCTCAACTCGACCTGATTACCCAACTCTCTCTGTACGGCTCTCCAAAACTGAGATGTGAACTGAGTACCTCTGTCATAAATGATAGAAACTTGAACCCCATGCAATCAGACAATCTCCCTGATATAAATCTCAACTAACCGCTCTGAAGAATAAATAGTACCAATAGGAATGAAGTGCGCGGACTTGGTCAACCGTTCCACAAATAACCCATATAGCATCAAACCTCCTCGAAGTCCATGGGAGCCCAACTACAAAGTCCATGGTGATCCGCTCCCACTTCCACTCTGGAATATCTAATTTGTGAAGCAATCCACCTAGTCTCTGGTGCTCATACTTGACATGCTGATAGTTGAGACACTGAGCCACGAACTCCACAATATCCCTCTTCATCCGCCTCCACCAATAATGATGTCTCAGATCTTGGTACATATTTGTGGCACCCGGATGGATGGAATACCGCAAACTATGGGCCTTAGGGTAGAATCAAATCTCAAAGTCCATCCATATTGGCCATGCAAATCCGGCATTGCATCCTCATGACCCTATCATCACCAATAACCAGATCCCTGGCATCACCGTGACGGATCCTGTCATGAAGAACGAGCAAGTGTGGATCATCATACTAGCGTGCTCTAATCTTATCATAAAGAGAAGACCTGGAAGCTATACAAGCCAATACCCGCAGGGGCTCTGATAGATCCAATCTCACCAACTAGCACAACTGCTCAAAATGCATGCCCTGCTCCTCCCTATGAGACTAGGGTACATACTTCTCTAAAAAGATAGTGGAGAACTGGTGTCAGATGAGGGGTGTTGAACCAATAGGCCTACGCCTCTCAAAAGACTCCCACCAAGTGAAAGAAGCACCAGAAAACTAAAAAGTAGCAAACGATACCCCACCGGTCTCTAAAATCCCGGTAGTGCGCAGCATCCTCTAACACTTATGAAGAAAACCTTGGGCATCATTTCCCTCAGCACCACTGAATATCAGAGGCTGAAGTCTACTAAACCTCTCGAGTCTATGTTGCTTTTCCTTTGGCATAGCCAGAACCATGAAGTCCCGAACTGGAGCAACTAGCTGGGCTGGAACCGCCCCCGGTGTCTGATGGCCCTGAGTAACCTGCTTAGGAATCCGGGCAACTGGAGTCTGACTGCCTCCCCCGGCCTGAAAAGTAGAGGCAACTGCCTGAGAAAGGCTGGTACACACAGTCGAGATATGAGCCAATGTATCCTGAAGACCCAGAATAACAATAGGCACTGCCGGTGCCTGAGCCTGTCGCACTGGAGTATCTGCGGCGGGAATCTGGTCCTGAACAGTAGGGGGATCAACTGGCACTGTCCTGGCTGTTGCACGGGTTGGCCCCTACCTCTACCACGGCCTCGACCTCTCGCTGGTCTAGCTGGTGGCTTATCACCTTGATCAGTAGCGCGAGTCCTCGCCATCTATGAGAGAAGGAAACAACAGAAGTTTAAATTTCCAGAATCAACAAAATGGCACGAAAGAATTCAAAAAATGATATTGTACCTAAGGGTTCCGCATCCTCTCGAAGATAAGTACAGACGTCTCTGTACCGATCTGCAAGACTCTACTAAACCTGCTCATAACCGTTAAGTTCTATGTAACCTAGGGTCTGATACCAACTTTTCACGACCCCAAATCCTAAACCGGCCATGATGGCACCTATCGTGGAACTAGGCTAGCCAACAATCACATAATTACAGTTTGTTTCCAAAATCTCAACCATTTTCAACATTTCATAAACGTGTATTGAATTATTGAATCCATTAGGAAAAATAAACAGTTAAACAGTCTAAACCATCCCCAAAATCCGGAGTCAACTTGTCATGAGCATCTAAGGAATATACCAAAACTCTACTATTATATTACAAAACCTCGAAACGAATAACTAGGTACAACATAAGAAGGGAAAACAGAGATGATGCGGATGCTGAACAGCTACCTCTATGTCCCGAACTCCGGCTCCTCACGAATAGATGGCTAACGCTCGGTATCAGCACCTGCATTTGCACACAGGGTTGTAGGGAGTAATGTGAGTACGCCAACTCATTAGTAATGAAAATAAATCAAGTCTAAGCGGCAAGAAAAACATAAAAATAAAATCATCAGTTCACAATATGCGCAGCCTTTCTTTCCAACAGTATATACATATATATGTATGAAATCAGCATGCCTTAAAATCCAACTTCAATAAAATCCTTTAAAAATGTGTTTTTCAACAATTTCATAAATAAAAATACCTGAAGAATTTAGTGTAAAATGAAATAAGTCATAAATGGCCCATCGGGAAAAACATGAATCATAAATCGCCCCTCAGGCAGAACATCACTAAGCATATCTCACAGCCACTCAGTATCAGCACCTCAGGCAACCTCACTATCACTCATGCCTCCCAGTCACTCGGCACTCGGCACTCGCACTCAGTAGGTATATGTGCTCACTGGGGGTGTGTACAAACTCTAGGGGAGCTCCTTCAGCCCAAGCGCTAATATCAAGCCACCTCGTGGCATATCATATCCTCACAATCAGGCCCTCGACCTCACTCAGTCAGAAACTCTCAAAAGCCCCTCAGGCGTATCAGTAAAAATGGGGTACTCGACCTAAAACATCATTTTATATATCAAAATAGTGTAAATAAGGCTGAGTTTCGAAAACCATTAAGCATAATATGATTGAGTGTAAATCATAAAATAATAGTGAGGAAATAGCAGCAAAAAGCCCCCAAAGGGTCCAAACAAGTCGGCACGAGGCCCCAAACATGGCTTATAGCCCAAATATAAAAATAATGTTTGGAACACAATTTAACATATGATTTAGAGTAAAATACGCAACTCAATAGTTGCTGCGGAGAGGACCAAGTCCAATCCAAAAATTACCCTCAGGATAAGATTTATAGACATTACTTACCTCTACCAAGCCACATTACTAATATGCGATGCCCTTGCCCCTCAAATCGGCTCCTGATTGCTCTGAATCTAACCAAAACCAGATTAACATCATCAATATATGCTAAAGGAAAAAAATTCAATTGAAAACTATCAATTTAGACACAATTCTCGAAATTCGGCCAAACCCGAGCCCCAGGCCCACGTATCGGAATTCGATAAAATTTACATCACTAGAATCCTCGTCTTCCCACGATTCTATACATACCAATAACACCAAAATCGGACAACAATTGCCCACTCAAATCATCAAAAGAATTTTCCAATTCTCATGCACCTAATCTCCCCAATTTTGGGTTTAAATTCAACAAATTTCCGGTTTAATTACTTAGAAAACGACATAGAATCGAGTTATGAAGTCGAAAATCTTACCTCCAAGTGATTCCCTTTGATTTCCTCTTCAAACCCTCTCAAAGAGCTCCCAACTCGTTCAACAATGGAGGAAAAAGGACTAAACTCGCAAAAATGGCCTTTTAAAACATTCTGCCCAGCACTAAACATTAACTCACTGCGATCGCGGGACCACCCACGCGATCGCAAAGAACAAAGTAACTGCCTCCAAATTTTACCCATTACGGTTCCATCATTCCACACGCGATAACGAAGCTTCGACTCTCTGACCTATGCGATCGCGTACCCATTCACGCGGTCGTGAAGAACAATTGCAACAACCTCACGCGCCCCTTTTTTCTTCTACGGGATCGCATAATACACCACGCGGCTGCACTGCTCTGGCTGCCCAACCTATGCGTTCACAAAACTCCTTACGCGATCACATAGAACAAATCGGCCTGCCTCAAACTTTACCCTATGCGATCGTAGGTGAACTCACGCGATCGCAATGAAGAAGCCACTGCTGCTAAATCACCAGAAAACCAGCAATCTCCCAAAGACCAAAAGTGCCCGTTTGAGCATCCGAAACACACTCGAGTCCCCCGGGACATCAACCAATCCTACCAACACACCCCATAACATCATTCAAACTTAGTCGAGCCTTCTAAACACAAAAAACAACGTAAAAACACCAAAATTACATCAAATTAAAGCCTATGAACTATGAAACTTCCAAATTTTGCCAATGATGCCGAAACTAACCAAAACACATCCGATTGACCTGAAAATTTGCACACATATCCAAAATAACATTATGAACCTGTTCCAACTTCTGGAATTCCACTCTAACCCCATAGTCTATTTTCCACTGCCGATCGGAAATCTCTAAAAACTAACTTTCGCCAATTCAAGCATAATTCTACATCGGACATCAAAACTTCATTCCGAACACACTCCTAAGTCCCAAATCACCTAACGATTCTATTCAAGCCATAAAATTAGCATTCCGAGGTCGTTTGCCAATAACTCAACTCCCAGTTGACTTTTCAAACTATTAAGCTTAGTTAAGAGCCTAAGTGTCTCAGTTCTCACCACGACCACTCCGAATCAGAACCAACAGACCCAACACAACATATATAGGCTAAGAGACATATGTTAAAGCAGAAATGGGGGAAACAGGGCTAATCACATGGAACGACAGGCAGGGTCGTTTTAGCTTCTGTGATCCAGCTGCCTCTCTCGCGTTCTGCTACTGCGGAGATTTCTTCGTACTTGCGGGCTCGCACATGCGGAACATCCTTGCATCTGCGACCATCCCAGCTTCATCCAAATGTCGCTTCTGTGACCTTATAGATGCACTTGCGGGCTCGCACCTTCGGCCCTTTTCACGCAGGTGCGATTATACTAGATATCAGATGCCTTAGCACATCTTCCAAGTCTAAACTCGATTTGTTGACCATCTGGAATCCACCCGAGGCCCTCGGAACCTCAACCAATTATACAAACACATCTAAAACACCATACGGACTTAGTTGAGCCTTCAAATACCATCAAACAACGTTGAAACAATAAATCGCACCCCAATTCAAGCTTAGTGAACCTTAGAACTTCAAATTTCTACATTAGATGCCGAAACCTATCAAATCACGTCTGATTGACCTCAAATTTTGCACACAAGTCGCACTCCACATTATGGACCTACTCCAACTTCCGAAATCTAATTCCAACTCGGATATTAAAAATTCCCTTCCCTGTCAAACTTCTAAAAACCTTCAAATTTCTAACTTTCTCCAAAAGACCCCGAAATGATTTACTGTGATGACCCAAAAGGTTATCTTGTATAATTTAGCACAAAATTGTGTTCCGAGGCCTTGAAAATCTCCGTTAATCTTACCTCAATATGCGTGTACAGCCCGAGCGCGTATCCGGAAAGTCTATATGTAAAATGTGTTGAACTGTTAAATTTATGATAATTAATGGAATAAAGTTGACTTTGGTCAATATTTTTGGTAAACGGACCCGGACCCGTTATTTGACGGTCCCGGAGGGTCCATGGGAAAATATGGGACTCGGGCATATTTTCATAATCGAATTCCGAGGTCCCAAGCGCGAGAAATGAATTTTTAAAGAAAATTGTTTTTTGAAAATAAGAAAGACTTTTGAAAATGAACTTTGATATGAAATCTATGTTACTGGGCCCGTATTATGGTTCCGATGCCCGGAACAGGTTCAGGATCGTATACCGTGTATTGTGATGCTTCACGGGTTGGGCTTGGTGTAGTGTTGATGCAGGATGACAAGGTTATAGCCTATGTTTCTCGTCAATTGAAGGTCCATGAGAAGATCTATCCAGTTCATGACTTGGAGTTAGTAGATATTGTGCATGCATGAAGATTTGGAGGCATTACTTGTATGGTGTGCCATGTGAGGTGTTCATGGATCATAAGAGCTTACAGTATTTGTTTAAACAAAAGGAGTTGAACATGAGACAGAGGAGATGGCTAGAGTTGCTGAAGGATTATGATATTACCATTATTTACCATCCGGGGAAGGACAATGTGGTGGCCGATGCTTTGAGTCGGAAGTCAGCTAGTATGGGTAGTCTTGCCGATTTATCAGTCGAAGAGCGACCTCTTGCTTTGGATGTTCAGGCGTTAGCCAACTGATTTGTGAGATTGGAGGTTTCTGAGACTGGCAGTGTTTTGGCCCATATTGTAGCTCATTCTTGTTTGTATGACCGTATTCGGGCCAAGCAGTATGATGATTGCCATTTATGTGTTCTTAGAGATAGAGTCAGGCATGGAGATGCCAAGCAGATTACGGTACCGGACCCGTTGGACAGTGATGGAGGGAGTGTCCTTCAGTCCACAGGCGAAACTGAGGTAGTCCTGCATGCGTCCACAGGCCTTGGCGTCACCTCCTACCTCATTCCTCTTTATATTTGTCTTCTCTTGTACTTTCGAGAAAGTTGTATTGTTTTGTTCAGACTTTGTTTTTAGTAAAAATCATAGACTTTTCGTGAATTTGTGACACCAGTCTTGGGGGTTGTTTAAGGAAATTTTTGTACGAATTATTATTTAAGATGTTGAAATTCTTACCTTCCGCTTTCTCATATCTAGTTGTTCTTATGTCTCTTTTAAAAATGCTAAGCAGTAAAGGAACAAATTGGATTTACTAGTAACGTTTGGAAGTCCTTATGGTATTTTAGTACATGTTGGTATAATTGTTGAGGTCCCAGGGCCTCGGCTGGATTCCAGATGGTCAACAGATCAAGTTTGGACTTGGAATATGTGCTAAGGCATCTGATATCTGGTGCAATCGCACCTGCGTGAAAATGGTCGCAGGTGCGAGCCTGCAGGTGCAGCTATGAGGTCAACGAAGTGACATTTGGACGGAGCTAGGATGCTCCGCATCTGCGATCCCGCAGGTGCGAAGAAAGCTCCACATGAGCGGAACACGAGAGAGGCAGCTGGATCACAGAAGCGAAAGGGCATCCGTATGTGCGACGGTGCAGAAGTGCGTCGTCGACCGCAGAAGCATGAAATGGTCTGCAGAATAAGATTTCGCCTGGCTTGGAGGGAACCGCACCTATGATAGATTTTCTGCAGGTGTGGAGCCGCTGGTGCGGAAGGTCAGCTGGGCAGATTGTTTTAAGATCGGAACTTAGCCCATTTTTCTTTCATTTTTTATTTGGTTGGGGCGATTTCGGAGAACTTCAAGGAGGGATTTTCATCAAGCAACGCAAGGTAAGTGGTTCCCACCTATTGCAAGTTAAATACGTGGTTTGTATAAGGATTTAAACATAGAAATTAGTAGAAATTTTGGGGTTTTTGGTAGAAAAACTACAAGTTATATTTATTGGATTTTGACCACGAATTTGGGCATGGAATTAAGAACAAATAATATATTTGAGTTCATGATGCTATGGGTAGTGTTTATCTTTGAAAATTTTTGGAATCCCGGCCCGTGGGCCCGGGGGTGAATTTTAGGAATTCTTCAATTGGGTTGGAAAATCACCTTAATGTATAGGATGTGAACTCTTAAGCATGTATTGACTAATTTATATATCATTTGACTAGCTTCGAGTCGTTTGGCACCGAGTTAAGGATTGAAAGCACAATTTTGGATCGAAAAGTGAGCTTTGGGATGAGGTAAGTCTCTTGTCTAACTCTGTGGGGGGGGGGGGGGGGGGAAATTACCGCTAGGTGATATGTTTGATGCGTGCTACTTGTTGTGGGAGCTACGTGCACGCGAGGTGTCGAGAGCCCGTGTGTAGCTACATTCATGTCATTGTCTGGGTAGACTTAGGTTTACATCATGCTTTAGCTATACTATTTGAGTTGTCTCTCGCTTATTAATTCCCTTGATTTACATTTTATTTGAGACTAGACTTGCTATTGTAGAGACTTCACGGGTTCATGATTAGCCATCAGACATTATTCCTCCTCTTACGGCATGTCTATATATATATATATATATATATATGTTTCATTGAAATGTTTTCCTTAAAGAAATTTTAACTCACACATTTATTCGTGAGTGGGGTCAAGGACCCATTAAATCTTCTTATTCTAATGGGATTAGACTGTTCATCTCGGCCGGATTTTGTATTTCACTTCTTATGGGATCGGGTCGTTCGCCTCGACAAGATTTATGTACCACACTCTCATGGAGCGGGTTGTTCGCCTCGGCAAGTTAATTGATTTATCATATAGTTCGGGCCGTTCGACCCTCGGCAGTGCACATTTTAATTATTATGTTGGATCGGGCCATATGCCTCAGTAATTCCTATATCATATCCTCATGAAATCGTGCGTAAGACTTGGCAAGAAGCCAATGTATCTGTGAGTTTTACCGGATTTGAATCGTGGTAAGCTACTTGATGAGATCCACTACATCTATATATGTGCTCCGGTTAAGGAGGGAATTTATAATGGAGAGCTAGAGTTCCTCGCGAAGAGGGGGATTTGTATCATGTGATTTATACTTGTTTATTTCATTATTTGCATTGCTCCACGCTTACTTACCTCTTTTTTGTATCTGATGTTATTTTGACCACTAGTGAGTGTCGATGTCGACCCCTCATAACTACTCCTCCGAAGTTAGGATAGATACTTACTGGGTACACGTTGTTTACGTACTCATACTACACTTGCTGCACATTTTTTGCCGGTGCATATATGTCTAGAGGCCTTGTGAGAGCAGAGGCGTGTATTCATGCAGGGACCAAGGTGAGCTGCATTCCTTTTTTCGACCCGCAGCCAACAGAGTCACCTTCAGAGTATTTACATTTTCCTGTCCAATTTGTATTCCAGACGGTTGTTGTACTTTATTGTATATTCCTAGTTAATGCTCATGCACTTGTGATACAAAGTCTTAGGATGATTATGGGTTGTTCTGTATTGAAATTGTTGAAAGTATTATTATTTATTCTGTAAATCCCATCTTTTACTATTCAATTAAAGGAAAAATATGATTTCTAAAATATTGAAATGATAACCAAATTAAGTATTTATTGTTGGCTTGCCTGACAGCGGTGTCCGGCGCCATCACGACTTTTAGTGGAATTTGGGTCGTGACTAAATCGGCTTGAGGTCCATTGATGGGTCTAAATTTGGATGTGTTCTCTAAACCAGGCCGGTGTGTTCATTCAGCATAGCATTTCTTATGGAGGAGTATTCGGCATTGGATGTTGTTTTCATCGTCAGCTATTTCATGTAATACTCTATTGTGCCATGTGGATTGTGAGACGTCTTGATTATTCGCACATGTGTTGAGGTCCCGCGTAGAGGTGGTGTTATGTGAGTAGATGGATCTCGAGATGCAGATCATATATCGCACCTTAGTTGTGCTTCAGTTTCGTAGCATATGGCGCTACCCGTCTCCCCAACATTTGTATTATGCACTTGGCATACTTGTGGTTGATATTCGGACATTTGTGAGTATAAGTGTTACGGCTTGATGTGTGTTCACTTTTGATTGTTATATGCGGGTCGGGTGGCACGCTGCCACATGTATATTTTTTGGATCGGGTAGCACGCCGCCACGGGTATGTGGTGTGGATCGGGTTGTACACCGCAACATTGTCATGTTTGGATCGGGTTTCATGCCTCAACAATGTCACGTTGGATCGGGTTGCATGCCGTAACATTGAGATGTTAAGAACGGTCCCTGATATTTATTGTGTGTATCCTATTTCTTGCCTTCTGAGAAAGGCTCATGGTATTTGATGGCCGTTTTATTCGTTACACGGGCTGGATAGTTCTTTTCCAGAGTTCGTTTTTCCTTATGTGTCATATTCCAATTGTAGCTTGTGGGAGCATTGATGGCGTCATATGAAATCTTGGATAATATTTGCAGTGGCTTATTGCCGGAGTAGCTTGTACTAGGTGAGATGAGATATTTGGACATGGGATCAGTGTGATCGAATTTATATAAGGCATATTAAAGAGCAAATATCATTGTTTAGTACAGAATGAGTTAATGGTTATTTTCAGGAGGAGAGACTCAATGATTTGTTGATTCGGCGGATGGTTATGAATTTCTACACATCTCTTCCATTGTGTCAGTATTGTAAGAGTTAGAGAAGGACTTACATGCGCCATGAGGTCTGTTGTCGGCATCGGATTCGTGGGATTTTGGCTATTGTTGTCAGAGGATGTTATTATGGTCATGTGGATTATGCGATTCATGTTGTGAATTCAGTAAAGGTATACAATCATGTTTCGGTATAGTGTGGAGTGATTGATACGGTGTTCATATGTTAGAAAGCAGACATGGTAGAGAATTTTGGATGTTGGATTTTGGCTCTAAGGATTATTTAACTAAATAAAAGGGGGATCTTCGGACTGCCTTGAGCTAATTGCTAAACTAGGTTGTGGTAGCACGGGTAGGTGCACGAGGTGTTCAACAGTGATTTCGTAAAACTTTGGAGTAGTTCTTAGCACGTTCGAGAACGAACGTATGTTTAAGTGGGGGAGTATGTAACAACCCGGCCAGTCATTTTGAGCTCTAGCGCGTCGTACCACGGTTTGAGGCTTTGGGTAGCTTCACTTAAGGTATTATGACTTGTAAATGTGGTCGGAATTGAATTTCGGGAAGTTCGGAGTTGATTTGGAAATAAAATTCTCATATCAAAAGGTTTAAGTTGAAAGAGTTGACTAAGGTTTGACTTTTGAGTAAACGACCTCAAAATCGGGATTTGAATGTTCCAATAGGTTCGTATGATGATTTCGGACTTGGACGTATTTTCTGATCGGGTTTTGGGTGAACCGGGAGCATTTCAGTGCTTATTATGGGAAAGTTAGTTTTTTTGAATAATTTCATAAGTTTGGGTTGAAGTGTATTTTAATGTTATCCATGTCCCTTTGGGATTCCGAGAGTGGGAGTAGCTCCTTATGGTTATTCTGGTCTTAGGAGAGCGTCCGGATGTGGATTTGGAGGTCTGTAGGTCATTTCGGGGTCATGAAAGTTTGAAATTTGAAGGTTCTTGGGAAGTTTGACCGGGAGTAGACTTTTTGATATCAGGTTCAGATTCCAATTCCGGAAGTTGGAGTTGGTCTGAAATTCAAATCTGGTGTGCAAAATTTGAGGTCAATCGGATGTCATTGGATAGGTTTTGACATTGAATGTAGAAGTTTGAAGTTCTAATGTTCATTAATATTTAATTGGGGTGCGATTCATTGTCTCGACGTTATTTGGTGTTATTTGAGGCCTCGGCTAAGTTCGTATGATGTTTTAGGACTTGTTGGTATATTTGGTTGGGGTCCCGTGGGCCTCGGGTGTGTTTTGGGTATGTTTTGGGGTGTTATCGGATCATTTTCAGCTACTTTAGATGCTAGTTTTCTGATGTCTGGTGTTGTTCTTCGCATTCGCGAGGAGCCTCCCATGTTCATGAAGAAGGATTTTGCTGCTGCAACTTTATTCTTCGCGTTCACGAGAAGATCCTCGCGTTTGCGAAGAAGGAATTCTTGTTGTCCGTCGTCCGACTTTGAAAGCTTATCTTTCGAAATTTATAAGGAATATGGATATGATCCAAAAAATGAAAGATGTAGCCTTTGTGTCTAGTTTTCAGAAAATTAAACCATTTGACATTTGGAGTTGTGTACAAAAAGTTATGGTTGATACACTACAAGCTGTCCGGGAAGATATTTGGCAATGGCGAAGAAGAAATTTTTTTTGCACACGACTGACTTTGGCAGCTTAAAGCTCGAAATCTATAAGGAATTGGGAGATAACCAAAACATAAAAGTTGTAGATCTTGGTGTCTGTTTTCAGAAAATTAAACCATTAGTTATTTGGAGTTTGTACAAAATGTTATAACCATAATACTAGAGGCTGTCTGAGAAAAGTTTGGAAATGGCTTTTGAGAATTTTGTTCATCATGAACGCAATTTGAGGCTCCTGAACGTGAAGAAGGAAGTCGGACCTTTGAGCCATCATTTCGTATTTTTAGTTGGGAACCTCAGGATTTAGCAATTTTGGAGAGGAATTTCACCACAAAACTTGGGGTAAGCATTCTTGACTCACTTGTGATTATATTTCATGGATTAATCTTCTTTTTTGGCGTTACATTATTGATTTTTCAAGAAGAAATCCGAAGAAATTTCTTTAATTACACTAAATAAATTTTCGAGTTCTGAATACCGATTCAGAGTCGGATTTGAATGAAATTAGTATGGTTGAACTCGTAATAGAATGGGTTGTCAGATTTTATGAGTTTTGTCGGCTTCCGAGACGTGGGCCACACTGCCAACTTTTCGAGCAGAGTTGGGAATTTTTATAAATTGTTAAATTTCAGTCATTGGAGTATATTTTTGATTAATTTGCACGTTGTTTGACTAGTTTCGGATTGAACAGCACCAAGTTGGGGCTTTAGAGAGAAATTATGACCGGAAAGTGGGTTGTAAGACGAGGTAAGTATCTTTTCTAACCTTGTAAGAGGGAATTAACCCCATAGGTTAATTGATTTAATATGCGCTTCTATTTGTGGGGGGCTACATACGCAATATGTGACGAGAGTCCGTACGTATGTACTAATTATGCTTATGCCCGGGTAGTCTAGGATCCAGATCATGGTATACTTGCGATATTTGCACCCTACTTGTTAATTTAATTGCTTAAATCATATTGGAACTTGATAAAGGAATTGTAAAAGTTTAAACTTCATTTACTTGAGTTTTGGACAGGTCACTTGACCGTTAATGAGAATTGGTATTTCTTTGAATATTAGCCCCTTAATAATCTTGAATCAGTTTTTTTAATATATTTCCTCTTCTTGTGGAGCTAACGAATGCTTCGGTAGCAAATAGATGCATCTATGGTTCATGTCGTTCAACCCTCAGTAGTGAACAATTTATATATTTGTATGTTGGATCAGGCCGTACGACCTCGGCATACTTCATGCGTAATAATTCTTGGAGTCCAATTATAATTGATATTGTTTCATTGTCTTGAGAGATTAATTGGTTAAATAATGGAAATTAACTGGGGATTTGCTATTAGTGAAAAAATTGTTTATTCACTTTTTGTTATTGGGTTTTCAGCTGTATTTATATAATCCATGATTAATTATAATTTTGGTATTTTATTGTTAGCCCATACTAAGTGTCGAAGCCGACCCCTCGTCACTACTTCTTCGAGCTTAGACTAGATACTTGCTGGGTACGCGTTGATTTACGTACTCATGCTACTCTTGCTGCACATTTTTTGCAGATACATATATGTCTAGAGATCTTGTGGGCGCAGAGGGGCGGCTATCGCGTGGACCTAAGTCAGCTGCATCCCATGTTACGAGTCCGCAGCACAGTGAGTCTCCACAAGAGTTATTTACATTTTTCCTGTTTAATTTGTATTCTAGACAAGTGTTGTATGTTATCATATTTCCTAGTTCATACTCAAGCACTCGTGACACCGAGTTTTGGGGGTGCTTACGGGTTGTTCATCATTGTAGTTTGTGAAAAATATTATCATTTGTCCTGAAAATTCTATTTCTTACTATTTAACTGATGAAGAATTATAATTTCAAATATTTAAAATGGGTAATTCAGTTAATCATTCACCGTTGTCTTGCCTGACAGCGGTATTAGTGCCATCACAGACTTTGGTGATTTTGGGTCGTGACAGCTTGGTATCAGAGCACTAGGTCCATGGCGCTCCAGCTAGTTAGGGACCTCAGGGTAGTCATATGGGACATCCATCACTCAGTGCACCTTCTGTACGGGGTTCCTATAAAGGTTACTCTAGCCAAACGGGTAAGACTCAGTACCAGCAGCCACGCCCACAAAGGGGTTTTTTTGAGTGTTGTGATACTAGGCACATGGTGTGGGAATTTTCCTGACCTAGGAGAGGTGGACCTACGCAGGGTGATCAGGCTATAGTTTCTGCTCTAGTTGCTACTCCACTTGCACAACCAGCTAGGGGGGAGGACATGTGGGTAGGGGATGTCCTAGAGAGGGAGAGTAGGCCCGTGTTATGCTTTCCCTAGTAGGATTGAGATTGTTGCATCAGATTCTATCATCACATGTATTATTTTGATCTGTCATAGGGATGTATCAGTTTTATTTGATCTGGGTTCCACTTATTCGTATGAGGTATGCCACTCGATAGGGATATTGATTTTGGTATTGACTTGGTGTCGGACACTCAGCCCGTCTCTATTCCACCATATCGCATGGCACCAATGGAGTTGAATGAATTAAAGAAACAACTTCAAAAGTTGCTTGATAAGTGATTCATTAGACCGAGTATCTTATCTTGGGGTGTTCCAGTTGTATTTATGAAGAAGAAAAATGACTCTTTGAGGATGTGTATTGACTACAGGCAGTTGAACAAGGTTACTATCAAAAACAAGTACCCAATATCGCACATTGTGATTTATTTGATCATCGTTAAGGTGTGAAAGTATTCTCGAAGATTAATTTGAGATTGGGGTACCATTAGTTGATTATCTGGGATTCATATATTCCAAAATTAGCCTTCAGGATCCCCTATGGCCACTATAAGTTTTTGGTGATGTCTTTTGGGGTGACTAATTACCCATAAACCTTTATGCACTTGATTAACAAAGTGTTTTGGACGTATATTTATTCCTTTCTGATCATGTTTATCTATGATATATTGGTGTATTCTTATAGCCAGGAGGATCATGATCAGCACATGAGGATCGTGCTCCAGACTTTGAGGGAGAAGAAGTTATACGCTAAATTCTTCAAGTTTGAGTTTTGGCTTGATTTTGTGGGATTGTTAGGCATGTGGTGTCCAGTGAGGGGAATAACGTGGATCCATAAAAAATTGAGGCAGTTCAGAGTTGGCCCATACCGTTTTCCGCTACTGAGATCCGGAGTTTCCTTGGGTTGGCTGGGTATTATCACCATTTCTTAGATTGACTCATAAAGGTGGCCCATTCAGGTGGTCTGACGAGTGTGATGATGCTTTCATAAGCTCAAGACTGCCTTGACTATTGCCTCAGTTCTAGTTTTGCCTTCAGAGTTTATATATAGTCTATTATGATGCTTCATGTATTGGCATTGGGTGTGTGTTAATGCATGAGGGTAGAGTGATTGCTTATGGTTTACATCAGTTGAAGCCCCATGAGAAGAACTACCCAGTGCACAATTTGGAATTGGCAGCCATTGTTCACACGCTAAAGATTTGGAGGCACTATCTTTACGGTTTGTCATGTGAGATTTTCACAGATCACAAGAGTCTAGAGCACATAATCAAGCAAAAGGATTTGAACTTGAGGCAATAGAGGTAGTTAGAGCTACAAAAGGACTATGAGATCACTATTCTTTAACATCCTAGGAAGGCCGATGTGGTGCCCGATGCTTTTAGTAGGAAGGCTGAGAGAATGGGTAGTCTCGCTTTTATTTCGGTTGGGAAGAGACCTTTAGCTTTGGATTTACAGGATTTGGCTAACATAATCGTGAGGTTGGATGTTTCAGAGCCTAGCCGAGTACTTTCTTGCATGGTTTCACGATCTTCATTGTTTGAGCGCATCAAGGCGCACGATGATAGCAAGGAGGTGACTATTAGTGATGATATGGTATTTAGACTTCTGTACTGGATTTGGGTGCCCAATATTGATGGGTTACAAGAGTTGATTCATGAGGAGGCTCATAGTTCACGGTATTCCATTCAACTGGGTGCCGCAAAGATGTACCATGATTTGAAGTAGCACTACTGGTGGAGAATTAAGAAAGATATTGTGGGGTATGTTGCGTGGTGTTTGAACTGTCAACAGGTTAAGTACGAGCATTAGAGAACGGGTGGTTTGCTTTAGAGACTTAATATTCCCTAGTGGAAGTGGGAGCGTATCACTATGGATTTTGTAGTTGGACTTCCATGTACCTTGAGGATATTGATGTAGTATGGGTTATTGTGGACAGACTGACCAAATAGTCACACTTCATTCTAGCCATAACTACCTACTCTTCAGAGCAACTACCTCAAATTATCTTCGTGAGATTGTTTTCCTTTATGGAGTTTTGATGTCTATTATCTCCAATCGGGGCACATTATTCACATTGCAATTTTAGAGAGCCGTGTAGCATGAGCTGGGCACACAGGTCGAGTTGAGTACGACATTTCATCCCCAAATAGACGGACAGTCGAAGCGCACTATTCATATCTTCGAGGACATGTTACGTACATGTGTTGTTGGTTTCGGTGGTTCATGGAATCAGCTTCTACCGTTAGCAAAGTTCACCTATAACAACAACTATTAGTCGAGCATCTAGATGGCTCCTTACGAGGCCTTATATGGGATGCGATGTCATTCTCCAGTTGGTTGGTTTGAGCATGGGGAGGCTAGGTTGTTGGTCACTAATTTGGTCTGTGATAATTTGGAGAAGATGAAGTTGATTCATGAGCGGCTTCATACATCGCAGTCCAGGCAAAAGATTTATGCTGATGGGTGGGCTCGTGATGTTGTATTCGTGGTGGATGAGAGGGTTCTGCTCAGAGTTTCAGGAAGAAGGGCAAGTTGATCCCTCGATGTATTGGTCCTTTTGAGATTCTTTCAAGAGTGGGCGAGGTGGCATACAGACTTGCATTGCCACCTAGTTTATATGAAGTTCACCCGGTTTTCCATATTTCCATGCTTCGAAAGTATTATGGTGACCATCATATGTATTAGATTTCAGCTCAGTGCAATTGAAAAAGGATTTGACCTATGGTGAAGAGCTGGTGGCTATTTTGGAAAGGCAGGTCCGGAAGTTGAGATCGAAGAACATTGCATCGGTTAAGGTCCAATGGAGAGGTAAACTCGCTGAGGAGGAAAATTGGGAGGCCAAGCATGATATGCAGAGCGATAACCTCACATTTTTGGTACTTCAGGTATGTCTCTATACTCGTTCGAGAATGAACATTTTTTCACGAGGGGGAGAATGTAACGGCCCAATCATGTTTTTTGAGTATTTTAACCTAATTCCATATTTTATGCCATACATATGTGTATTTGTGATTAGGGGAATTTTTAAGGGGTTGGTTTGGTTTCGAAAGAGTTTTGGATTGATGTGGGACACTTAGTCCCTTGGTTGGAGGCTTAAGTTGTAAGAGTTGAACGGAGTTTGACTTTAGTATAGACAACTTTGGAATGGTGTTTTGATGGTTTCAACAGCTTCGCATGGTTATTTTAGACTTAGGCGTATGTCTGGATTTGGATTTGGAGGTTCCTAGGTTGTTTTGGCTTCAATCTACGAAAGTTGGAAAGTTGAATGTTTGGAAGGTTGATAGGTTTGATTGAGAGTTAACTTTGCAGTTCCGAGAGTTGGTATAGGTCCGTTGTATCATTTGGAAATTGCATGCCAGATTTAGGGTCATGCCGAGTTGATTTGATATGGTTCCACATAAGTTTTGGAAATTGAAAGTTCATTAGTTCATTAGGCTTGAATTGGGGTGTAATTCGTGATTTTGATGTTGTTTTGTTTGATTTGAGACCTCAAGAAGGTTCGTGTTATATTTTGGGATTGGTTGGTGTGAGAGGACGGGGTTACAGGGGCCTCGGGTGAGTTTTGGATGTGATTCAGATCATTTGCGGTGGTGTTGGCAGCTCAGTTCTGGTATTCTCGCACCTGCGACATTTGGTCCGCATGTGCAAGTTCGCAAAAGCGGTCATGGGAACACATATACGGTATTGATTGAGCTCATGGATTTCTGTAGGTGTGGCAGTGTGTGTGCATAAGTGCGATAGCATGTGCTCGACTTTGTCCGCAGGAGCATGTGATGGTCCGCATAAGTAAAATTTTGGGACATAAGTGGATTCCGCATCTGCGATGAATTTTCCGCAGCTCCGGTGTCAGATATGCGATTGGGGGACCACAGAAGCGAAATGGCCGGAAAAATATATCTAACGAGGGTTTAAATCCATTTATCACATTTTGAGTTTAAAAGCTCAGATTTTGGCAATTTTGGAAGGAATTTTCACGTTTTTGATTGGGGTAAGTATTTTTTTTTTACTCGGATTTTTTTGTATTTCATGATTCTAACCTTGATTTTAGTGTTTAATTAATGAATCCAATTGAAGATTTTAGTAAAAAAAAAATCTAAAGTAAAAATTGGTTATTTGAATGTCGATTTGAGGTCGGAATTGGATGAAACACATGTATTTGGACTCGTATTTGAATGTGTGTTCAGAATTTATGATTTTTGACAGATTCTAAGAGGCGGTCTCAGGTTGAATTTTTAATATTTGTTCAAGGTCGAAGCTTTATTGTTCGGGGTTGTTTTCTCTAGCTTCTATTAATATTATTATGTTATCTTGGCTAGATTCTAGTCGTCCGGAAGTTGATTCACGCAAGAAGAGATTTTTAGAGTATTGATTTTGCTTATTGTAGGTAAGTATCTTTCCTAATCTTGTGTGGAGGAGTACCTCTTAGGTTTTTGTCCAAATTTATTGGTTTCTGTTATGTGAAAGTGACGTGTACATGAGGTGACAAGTGTGTATATGGGTACTATGTGTGATTTTGACCGGAACAGACTGTAGGCTATTAATATGCCTTGATGTGATAATGAAATTTATATGAAATATTTTGAGATTATTTTATGACTATTGGATCATGATCATTACATTACTTAGCCACAATCATGCTTTATTTATTGAACACCCCTCCACTTTTTATGATTATTGTTATGTCCATATGCACTATTGCTGAAAGTTGTTAGCTTATATCTTGGTGAAACTTTGGTATCATTGTTTGTGATATTGTGGCACTTAGTATCATTATTTTGTGGTGTTGTGACACTTGTGGACATGTTGAGCGGATTGATTGGGGGTTTCAGCAAAAGATTTTTGTCGTGCGATTGTGTCTATAGATGTGCGTGTGAGGCGAAATAAGGGTGACAATATCTTGGGCTACCCACGTGGCGAAATAAGGGTGGCTATATGCGTATGTGGAGAAATAAGGGAGGCATATCATTTTTATGTGCACATGCGGCGGAATAAAGGTAGCATAGTTGATTATGTTATGTGATATTTTGGGGTGTCCTTTGTGAGACCCCGTGTGTTTTTTTCTTTTCTCTTATGTAATATACGTAATGTGTCATTGTTATATAAGATATATCTGATTGAGTATAGCACATTGGGATAATAAGACTGAAAATGTGTGATAATATCAAGGAACTAAACTAAAGCTTTAAGTCAAAGGAATCCCTTAAACAAAGGTTCGTGGTTAAAGAAATGGCTCGGGTAGCACCCCGCGCGCTCGGAAGGTTTAAGTTAACTTGCACCTATGGGATAAGACTAAGAGTGTCTAATATGCTAAGAATAATGTGTTATGAGATATTATAATATCACACTGGTCACATGTAATATCACAATGGTCACATGTTAATTTTTGGAGTCAAGCGAGTTGCGAAATAAAGGTCGGCAAAAGTTATTGTAAATTTCTCTAACAAATTTTCCAAACTTTGGGTCAAATGTATCAGATCATTTCTCCCAATATATAAAGAGTTATGGCATTCACAACCTACCTCATCGAAGTTCCACAAGTCTAGTTCTCAACCAAAAAATCCTCACATCAAACCGACATCGTAGTAAGAAGTTATGATTGTTTTACCATGGACTGTCCGGGCTGAAACCGGGTCGCGAACCGGGTCGGGTCAAACAAGTAGTATAACTCGCAAAATCCGACTTTTAAGACCCCAAAACATTTCATCTTCGTCCCAAAACAGTGAGAAAGCTGAA